>JACEFZ010003735.1:292500-334555 GCA_014155875.1 Cepaea nemoralis | reverse complement strand
ACGGGAGCTTATATGACTATTTATATGAATTAATGAGATGCTCCCCATCAGGGTCTGGGCGAAGCCGGGCCGGGTCAGACAGACAGATAGACAGACAGACAAACAGACAGACAGACAGACAGATAGATAGTCGGGAACGGGAGCTTATATGACTACTTATATGAATTAAAATGAGATGCTCCCCACCAGGAGCTGGGCGAAGCCGGGCCGGGTCAGACAGACAGACAGACAGACAAGCAGACAGACAGACAGACAGACAGATAGATAGATAGATAGATAGATAGATAGATAGATAGATAGATAGATAGATAGATACATAACATAGATACATAGATACATAGATAGATACATAGATAGATCCCCGCCAGAGCCTGGGCGAAGCCGGGCCGGGCAGCTAGTATATATATATATATATATATATATATATATATATATATATATATATTATATATATATATATATATATATATATATATATATATATATAACTGTGGATCAAATGAAATCTAAGTGTGTAACGTTGCCAAATAGTCGTCGAACAATCGACAGTGCTGCACAACGCAGAACTATATTAATTAAATATATATTAGGGAAGCCCTTTGAGGCCACTAAGACTGTTCACGAATAAGTTCACGTGTATTGCCAGTCGCTCACAGAAGGTAGAAGAAGGAAGAAAGAGACTAGAGGTCACACTACACAACATAATAATTGTAAACTATAGTTAACCAATCTGGATTCGAACCTCTCACCTCCAAAAGACGACAGAATCTCGCTACAAGAATAAATGTACTTCCACGCAAGACCAGCTAGACACCTCGAAAAAAGTGGTTTCTTCACAAACATTCTGTTGAAAGTGTGAAGCTCTGCGCAGTGGAAAAAGAAAGAGGGTGGGCGAGAAGAAGAAGTAGCAGGAGAAGAAGCAGCAGCAGAAGAGGAATCAGAAGAAGGACAAGGTATAAGAGATGAGATAAAGAGGAAGGCAGGCGACGACGTGACGACGACGAAGAAGAAGAAGAAGAAGGAAGAGAAGAAGAGAAGAAGAAGAAGAGGAAGAAGAAGAAGAAGAAGAAGAAGAAGAAGAAGAAGCAGCAGCAGCAGCACATGGTTGATTTCCCCCCCCCCCCCCCCCCCCGCATATCCTATTTACAGAACATCGTTGTGAACACCAGCATTTTACCGCTGCTGTTGATTTCTCAGCAAGATTACGTTCAGTAGTTTGCCATTGCTTTCTGAGCGGCCGGGTCACATACCCCCGTAAGTAACCAACGCGACGCGATCCGCTATCGAATCTCGCGTAGCTGCGTTACCCTTCGTGGATATACGGGATTACGGAGAAAGACGTTAACACCTTGGTCAGGGAGACGGCAGCATGGTATTATACAAGTATATTAAAAACAGTTTTCAGTTTGTATGTGTCCATCCTGCACCAGGTGACCGCATTTAAGCGAAATAATATATTTAAAAAAACAAAACATAACAAGCACAAAACTGCCGTAAAAAAATAAATAAATCACACCCATTCCCCTCATATTTAATGTAATCTTAATCTGACCGTGCCCTCAGTATCAGGTTTTCCTACACAGCCAGAGGCGTGACCATGTTATATCATTGGGGGGAAAAGGAAATAAAAAGAAAAAAAAAAGGCGAGGAGGGGGTGGCGGGAAAAAAAAGAGGTATAAGATATTATAGGATCGACCCTATTAATTAAATACACGAAGTAACTATTTCCTGTTGTTATTGGCTCGAGTGACCCTATCTTGCATTCTTAACGAGACACAATACGTAAGGAGGGGGCCGGGGGAGGGGGGGGCGTGGTCTTGCAGTGGCTAGCGCGCTTGTCTAACGGCCTGGTTGCCACGTGTTCGAGACCCTTTCAGGGCTTTTATTTCACCGAGCCAGCCTCACAGATCGACATAGCGTAACATGCCCTCCAGGACAGGTCCTGGGAAATACACGTGGTCGGTGTAACATTGATCACATCATATATCATGTGTCCACAGGTATACTATATGGGGCGAGAGCCATATACCAAATTCACCTCATTGGTTAGAAAGGGGACCCTTTACTCGACTTCTTTGTGCAGTAATTTTAATACTGTTTTGTTATTTCACTCACCGATTCACACAATCACACAAAGGCATACGCTGTTTCATAAAGAATATCGGTATTGTGAAAGTGTTAAAGGCTAGTGTTTCAAACGGAGATGAGGCGTCATCTTCACAACATTCTGGAGGTCGGCATGGCCGAATATATTAGACTGCTCGTTCTTAAACATCCGGCGTGCTGATACCGAGGTCGCGGGTTGAACCCGATGGACTAAAATGTTGATTTCCGGTCCCTGACTCGGGGACGTAACTTCCAAGTACCTATAATCTATAATCCACACGTAAGAATCAGTCCAGTACACTAGATATAGAAGCACGTGTATGTTCTACGCTTGAGTTCAAAGTGAGCGGGAAACAAATAAAAACTTCACAACAAAGGTCGGCGTCAATGAGTATCCTACACTTTCGCCATGGCGGCACTGTGGCACATCCTCATTCCAGTCTGTCTCCTGAGGTTGTCCTCCCACTAAAACTGAATCTGTTTTTCCATTATCCCCTTCCCCTTTCAATCCCAGAAGAGAAGTTATAATTAGGGTCCATCCCAGCCCCGGATCAATAATCCAGTGAACGAATGAGTCACAATTTGGATAGTAATTTCAAATGGATTGTTGTCCATAGGCGGGTATTGGCGTTTGTTAATCCCAGTAAAAGCCTCGCCTTCCTTTTCATAACGCTTGTCACGTCACCACGCTACTGAGCCGACTACACCATTACGTTTGGCGTAACAACGCACCTCAAAGCTGACTGTGTTGACACACGTCTACCCTTCTGCATATTTCAGCCTGAAAGATTTATCTTTCTGCTTTAGTTTATGTTGTGTGACTTCCGCAGTACGCACCTGGCCAGATGTAGCCAAATATACCAGGGAATAAAATGTGCAAGCTGTCGTCTGTGTCTTCATTATTCAAAGTTTGTTTTGGGAAGATATTGTGGTGATTTCCCTTGGCCTTCCACTTCTAGGTGGATTGTTTGTGAACCCCCGCCTTTAGCTGCAATTTCTAGATGCCAGGACAAGTAAGTGCCCTCCTTTGCTCAGGCGCAGCGTTACCCACTTGCTCCGACGATAAGTTGGTTCCCCTAACACGTCTGTCACACTGTTGTGTGTTGTCCGGTCTATACCACAAGGAGGTGCCATTTGGGTGTTTCCCTACATCGAACTGAGATGGCATTTCTGACTTTCCAGATTACATTATAGGACAGCCGTTGCTCAGATCTAACGTATCCACCACAGACTCAGAAGGTACTGGGTTTGATTTCAGCGCAAGGCTGGATATTTTTCCACGAGCCACTTGTATGTAATGATATCATGCGTCCCCCCTGATCTCTGGGTAGTGATATCAAATACCTAGCCTCCTCGAATAAGGTAACAAAAAAAAAAAAAGAAGGAGGTCCCGTGTACGAATTGTGTACGTTAAAAAATCCTACGGGAGTTAGACATCGCAAAGAGTAGGCCGTAGGATAACTTCCCTGGCAAAATTGTTTGGAAAGACAAGCCTACCCACGGATAGATAGAGCCTATTACCTTATATGGAATCTGTCTAGAGGAAGGTAAACTTATACAAATACATGCAGAAGTCAGACACAATAGCCCCTGAGGTGTATAACCAGGTGCCACGCATTCCTCTCGGCAGTGACAGAAATAAGAAGAAGGGGCCATTTTAATGTGTATATGTTTTAATTCTTCAGATCATGTCGTTCTATAAAATAACATGGAAGGTATAATGCAGTTTGCAGTTTTTCGTCCGCTCTCTCTCTCTCTCTCTCTCTCTCTCTCTCTCTCTCTCTCTCTCTCTCTCTCTTGCACCAGCTTGCACTTCGCTGAGTCTGCTAGCTCCGCCCATATTCGTTATAACCACAGTGCTTGTAGTCGTCTTATTTTCCATTTCGGTCCTTTGTTAGTTGTGTTATTTCATATTGTGCTGTCGTAAAATGCAAATTATTGATGTTAGCACTTAGAAAATATACTATAGCTAGATGTTAGTCAGAGGTGTACTTTCTTCCTATCTTGTAGCCACGCCACTGCCCCAACCCAAACTGTAACCACACCCACATACCTATGTTAAACTTAACCTTGTCAGTGAGTCCGCAACAACTCTGCATATAATCAGATCGACTGTCACGTCACAGATGGCGGGTAAGGGGAAGCTTATCTATATTTTAACATGTATTTTACATTGCCAGTACTTTGAGAGGAAAGATAAATGTACGAGCAGCACAGCCTGATATATTTAGTTCATGGCGGTTGGTGGGGCGCTTGGATATGTGAGCTAGTTCTGTGACAAGCAGCTGTTTGATTTCACTTGTTTTTATTTAACTGATTTAGTGCCAATAATTATATTTTTTTTTAATTTAAAAAACTTGGTTTGGACCAAACATAAACACAATCAAATGAACAAGTATTGTAATGTACAGTTCCATTCCCCGAGCACTGAAATTGCGGAAGATACAGCGAAACAAATCAAATAACACGACGACTCTAGTATGGCGATATATAATCCTTTTGTCGAAATGGGAGGCCACATTTGGCGACAAATACAGGATGTATTTGTAATGACTGTGCAGTGTTTGAAAATATTGCCGGTCCACGTTTTGTATTCACCCTCTGTAAAGTTCATGCAACATAATAGATAAATACAAAACTTGGACCGGCATTTTTTTTCAAACACTACACAGGTCATTAGAAATACACCCTGTATTATCCTTCGGCATTGAATTAGTTAAGAGATGCTACTTTTTCGCCAGGTGTCTGGTCTGGAGCAGACACAGGTGATCACGACTCTCCAACCTTATCTGTCCCCTCATATTTGGATAAAACTGATGGGAACAAAAGTAAAAGATCCTTTTAGTCGTTGTTAGGCGTATTAGGTATACGGTGCTGGCCCCAAATATGTATAGACCAATCGACGGGCGATGTGAAAAATAACACGCCGGTCGCCTTTACTCCCCAGTACATTTCCTGGTACACATCATAGGCTGAGTCGACCTGGAAGCCCACGTTAATTTTAAAATCCCATTTGGAGCGAATGTGAGCCCATGACCACTGCTAGCCACTGCGCTACCGCGACCCCATGATCTCCTTGGATAACATTTCATGCCATATTTCCACTTTGATATAGTTTATGACAACAGACACAATAACACTGAGATTCAATATTCAGGCCAGTGTGTACCTGTGGGCAAGAACCTGACAAGAATCATTGGGGTATAGCGATGTCATCTCTCGGGTAGTGAGATCGCATATCTGGGCTTCTCGGGTAAGGACGAAAAACAGGCGGTCCCTGTGCAAGATGTGCACATTAAAAAACACTCAGGGCAGTTGGAAGTTGAAAAGAGTAGGCCGTAAAGCCACTGCCAAGGCAAAACGGTTAGGGACGGAAACCTACCATCGTGTAGAAATAGCCCGCTGCCTTAGGACGGAATCTGCGGAGAAGAAGTAAACCTTATACAAATACAAGTCGGACACACCTATCTCTGAGGTGCATAACAAAGTGCAACACACTCGCTCGCCCCGAGAAAGGAACGAGGAAAATGAAACAGTTTCTATGGTTTCTGAAACAGAATTCACTGACTGACAAATGTGTAATTTATTTCCTCTCTATCTTTTCAGATCTATTCCCAGAGACGTCCTTGCAGAATTTGCAGTTGGAGAACAATTTAATACTGCGATAATTAGACGTCTCAAGCACCATTCTGCAACTCTGCATGGTCTCCTCAGCTGTCACTATATGCATTGATATCTAACCGAAAATATCGTTTAGAAGCTTGGACTCATGTGGTTAGGTGATTTGACTGCACACAAGTTCGCAACCACTCAGATCTAATGACTCAAAATACATTAGACTTCTCTGAGGATTAAGATTGTACAAGGATTAGGTCGATAGACAGGTGATTATTTGACTTCTTGACTTTGAAAATAGGTACAACAGCAGATAAGTACAATAAGTAAAGGATCCTCTCCATACCACGAGGCGTATTGAATGTATGGCACTAATACAATATTTGTAGACCACTCGGCGCTAGATCAATATCAGGCCACCGCCATTACTTGCCAGGAAATTTATATCGTAACCGGGGTTGACCTAGGAGCGCACATTACTGAGAAACAATATCCGCCTCGAAAGACTCGACCACATGACGAAAGGACCGGCAGGCAAGTGTGTTAGCCACTCTGTCGTCGCTCCTTGAAACACTAATGACAGCCACCATTTACAGACTGATGAAGACTGTGTAACCTAGTGCTCTGGCAGCGAGACTTCCCAATTTGAATTGCATTATTCAGGTTTATGAGAATACTGTCGCTCTACACGACTCCACAGCTCTAGAAGATCACAGCCGGGATTATAAAACTCCACGTTTACCAAATGAGTGGATTATTCATATGTCAGTACACGAAACAACACTTCGTCAACGGCTGCAGTATTATCAATCCGGGTGCTTAGTGATATTTCATCGTTGGAAAAGCGGAAATTACACAGTACTTTTTACTTCTGGGAGATATCGAGTTATAAATACCCATAGAACACAGCCGAGGACGCATAATCATGTTCTTAATGTGGTGACAACTCCTCTTGTCAAGTGATCTATCAACAATTGTGAAAGGAAGACAAACAAAAATCACTTCACCTTGTCACACGGGGCTAGCATGCTGATATCTCACTTGAATCAAGGAAATGCGGTTTATTTTGTGATTAAGAAACTGATTTTAAAAAAAAATAGCCAAAGGTACACGGATTATTTACCCGAGTGACAAATCCTACTTCAACGGCACACACATTTCATAAAGTAAGAAAATAAAATGTCCATTGACAACTCTACCACCGGAAGCAGATAAACCATTAGAGTGCGTGAAAACGACAGTACTTGACAGTACTTGCATTCACTTCCTGAGAAGGATTATCACCGCGATAGGATTTCTAGCAAACCCGGAACCTGCGGCCAGCTACACACTGAAGCAGGAATGCGATCAGACTCTCACACACTGCTCGCGGCCACAGCTCACAACTCAAGGCATCCTTTATGACAGCCGTGTGAAAGAAATAAAAAAAAATATTACGCGTATAATCAACACAAGTATTACAGTCCATTGTGAAGTGTTTTCATGCATCGGATGTACTGTTTAACAAGACATTCAGAAACTGATAGAAAAATATAGGATAACTATCGTGGTGATATGCCGTTTATTAGTGAAGTTTTCACGGCAAACAATTTGGGATGCTCTCTTTTCTTCGTAAAATATCGGATAAGGCCTACCAAATGTTATCATTGTGGTTTCACGGATATACTTCAAGAAGGAGTAAACCGCGATACGAATTTAAAAGCACTCGATATAGCTCAAATGTGTGTATTATTTACAACAGCAATGTTCAGTGGATATTATCGCTGTATGGAGAATAAACAGTCTGTGAGTGTACACTTGGTTTGATCAGCGCGAACTGGCACCATGAACCATTCAGACGTGAACATCGAAGTGACAAACATTGTATACATAACAGCCGAAGCCATCGTTGGTCTGATTACTGTGATCGGAAATAGCCTCGTTCTCGGGGCTATAGTCAAATCCCGACGTCTGCACACTATCACTAATGTATTCGTCGGCAACCTAGCCATCGCTGACATTGTAGTTGGACTACTTGTCGCCCCATGCGCCTGCATTATCCTTTATTGGGATTCCTAAAAATTTTTACGGCTGCATCTTCATCAACTGCCTTATTCTCATGTTTACCAACGTTTCCATTCTTATGCTCTTATCGGTGGCATTTGAGCGATTCTTGGCCATCAAGGAGCCGTTTCTGTACCATAGATTACTATCTGTGCGACGAGCAATTTACGTGAATATGTGCGTGTGGGTGGTGGGGTTCGTTCTAGGACTCCTGCCAATGTACGGCTGGCACGGAACCTACCGCGAGGAGATGGGCTGCAGGTTCACTAGACGTGATCACCTACGAATACATGGTCTATTTTCAGTTCTTCGGGCTGATCCTCATCCCCTTGTTCATCATGCTAGTGTATATACATTTATATTCTAATCATCGTCCGCAAACATCTGCGACAGACAAGCGCGCTGCACAACAGGTTTCAGCCCAATGGTGACACCACTGATGGCTTTCACAAAGACGTCAGAGCGGCAAAGATGTTCGCACTGGTGATTTTAATGTTCGCTATATTCTGGTTTCCCGTGAACATCTTCAACTGTGTGAGCCTGTACTGTGGCAGCGAATGCAAATTCCCGAGTCAAGCTCTACTGGTGGCAGTTGTGATGAGCCACGCAAACTCCAGCATTAACCCATTCCTCTATGCCACAAGTAACAGTCGTATCAAGGGCGCCATCAAGGAGCTATTTGGAATCAAACTCAGCTCCGATGAAAGAAGCTCCACAGATCACAATCTCATGCGCCACGCACCTAATGGTTCTCCAAGTCCCAGAGATAATAACGTAGTCCCAATATTAAATGGAAACCATAGATCAAACTTTAAAGACGATTCTAACCCGTTTATTATTTCTCACAACGGATTCCGTCCAGATACAGATAAGCTGACGTCCACGGACAATACTAAAAATGAAGATGAAGATTACCAAATCATGTTAAATTCCATTAACCATAACAGAACTAGACGGGAGGCAAGTGAAAATTCCAATAGTCAATCACCTAATCACAACCCTCACCCGTCACAGTTTTCATTATCCATGTCTACCTCGACGGATCAACTTCCGGGATACAACGTCGGGATATCAAATCACCAACAATACACAACACAAGACTACATGCAGACACGCCACTTCGGTAGTCAAGAAGAATCCTTCAGACTGTCCACAACACCCCCATCGTCCCCATTATCCGACAGCCTGTCTCACTACAGGGACACTGACATCCACAGCCATCGGTATGGTCCAATTCAGCGCTGATTTAACGAATCCTGAATCGCTCACCGAGAAAGGACAAAGTAATGATTATCAGATAAGCCGGAATACAGTCGACGGCAGCAATATTCCTGATAGTTCTGGATTAGAAAACACCGTTAGTGTCGAACTCGAGCACACCAGTTATAGGTAATATACACGTAGACTGAACAGCGCTGCCAGCGGAAACATCTGTGGTGTTGGAACTCTTCTGATCAAGATGCCCAGAACGAACTGGGCCCTACAGATGGCCCACCTTCTGTGTGTAAATGCCAGAAACGGAATGGATCAGCTGGATCCAGTGATATTTCAATGATGAACAGACGTAACGTGAACAGATCGGTAGAAACAACGTTTAGCTCCATCAGCACAACGTCCAATCAACCGCCACAATCACCGACTTCTGTTGAACCAGATTTGGGTTTCAGTGACAAAACAAACAAGCAGGAACACTGGCAAGAGCAACTAAATACCAGCACAGTTTTGAAGTCATTTGGTCAGGTGAATGATTATGGAGTCATACACATCGACACAATAGAACACACACAACTATAAACCAACTTGGGAGTTTCCTTGTCATTGTCCCATGCTTCAATAAGGATGATACATTTCACCCAAAGCATTTCTGTTCGCCCAAGGGAAGGTTATTTACTCAAACGCTTATTTAAATTCTGGAAGAAAGTGCCGAAAGACTAAGATGTCAAGAATATGGCTTGTTGCAGGCAGGTACACATTTAGTCTATACGCAAAAGGAAGCACGTGTAGAAGATATAATATAAAACCATTTTATATTCTTGGTACATGTTTCATTTGTGCGATTTTGATAATGTGTTCTTCAGTCTTGAAATGCTCAGCTGACAAACACACAACTGAGACAAGGAAGGCATGCAGAAATCATGCAGAGACACAAGTACTAACTCCTATTCTATATCTCACAAAGACTGCAGGTCGTGTGAACGTTCTCAGTAATAATAATGCTAATGATGACTGTATTAGTCTGAATTCCCAGTAATAATAACACCAGAGAAGACTGTGTTACTCTAACTTTCCAGTATAAAATAACACCATTGATCATTGTTACTCTGAACTTTCAGTAATAATAATGCTAGTGATATTTGCGTTGCTCTGCATTCCCAGTAATAATGACGCTTGTGATGATTGTATTACTCTGAATTCCTTCTAATGATAGTGATGATTGTATCACCATGAATTCCAAATAATAATAACGCTACCGACGACAGTGTTACTCTGAACTTCCAATAATAGCGACAGTGATGATTGTATTACTCTAAATTCAAAATAATAACGCTAGCGATTATTGTGTTACTCTGAATTCACACTAATAATAATGCTCCCTGGCCAAGGTGTTAACGACGTTGTTCGTAATCCCGTATATCCACGTGGGGGTGGGGGGGGGAGGCGGGTGTGTGAAACAGCCGCGCGAGATTCGGCAGCGGATCGCGCCGCCTGGTAACTTACTGGGGTATGTGAGCCGGTCGTTCAGAAAGCAATGACAAACTACTGAACGCAAATCTTGCCTAATATATCAACAGCAGCTGAAAAATGCTGGTTTGACTGCAACGTCTTGTAAGGGATATGCAACATAAAAAAGATTATTATATTACTCTGAATTTAAAATAATAACGCAAGTGATGATTGTATTACTCTGAATTCCCAATTAATAAAAAGGCTAGCGATGAGACTGTGTTACCCTGAAGTCCCAATTATTTAAAAAAAAAAAAACGCTAGCGATGATTGGGTTACTCTGATTGTTCAGCGAATGATGATTGTCTTACTCTGAATTTCCACCTGACCTGACGTCTTTGTGAAGCACAGTGCTTGTGTGTGTGTACATTATTGTTTTCCATCGGAATGTTTACACATTCAATTTTGTACTGCCACATACTGCCGCAGGTTACTACGGTAGAGTAGTGGCTAGACGCTAGCCTGCAGCCCTATGGTCGTGTCGTTCGATCCGCACCAGGGCGGACTCTAATTTTTAAAACTGAGTTGGGCTCCCAGATCGACCCAGCCTAAAATATGTACCAGGAACTGTCTACAGATAAAAGCCGTGTAATACCGACCAGATCACCGCAGATACCGAGTGTGATACCGACCAGATCACCCACAGAATGCCGATTCATCTATAAAAATATGGGTCTAGAACCATATGGTCAATACGACTTTGACGCGTAAAAGGGACCTTTACTCACATACTGCTGCAGACCAACATCGTTTCTCATTTGACAAACACATACACGCCTACAGACGCCAGATCTAGTGTCTGTTTAGACATATTTTACAGGTATATTTATAACGACTGTGCAGTGTTTTAGAATATTGCCGGTCCAAGTTTCGTATTTACCTATTTTGTTTCATGAACTTTACAGAGGGTGAATACAAAACTTGGACCGGCAATATTTTCAAACACTGCACAGTCATTAAAAATACACCCTATATATACGATTATAACAATTTTGTATTAAGCTAACGCACACGGGCGGAAGGATACCATTTATGGATATGTATTGCACCCAATGCAAGTGTGAATGCCCATCCAAAAATCAGCATAATTTGAGCGTTGTTACTTGGAAAATACAGTATGAGAGGGATGAACACAATTAGGGTATTAATCAGTGAAAGCTGTGATTTCTGCAAGTATCCGCTCACCTCATTTCCTCGAAACTCACACATGTAATCATCATCATTCAAGTGTCCTTTAATCATGGTACGAAATGAGAAAGTATTGTTTACAATAAAATTTTCAGACACCGTTTGATATAAACAACCTTTCCCTTGTTGATATAAAGAATCGTTTGCTTTGTGATATAAACAACTACTTCTTTTGTGATATAAATAACGTTTTCTTAGTGATAAATAGCAACCTTGCCCTTGTTAATATAACAATCTCTTCATTTGTGATATAAAGAACACGTTCTTTGTTGATATGTGTCGTTTCTTTTGTGATATAAACAACCTTTTATTTTGTGATATAAATACTATTTTCCTTTGTTGATATAAAAAGCCTTTTCTTGTGTGATATAAAGACCACGTTCTTTGTTAATATGAATCTCCTCCTTTGTGATAAAAACAACCTATTCCTTTGTGATATAAATTAACGTTTTTCCTTTGCTACACAAATAACCTTTTCCTTTGTGATATAAACAGCCCGTATTCTTATTTATGCAAACATGTTCCTTGATGTTGTGTGTTTCCACCTTCTCAACGAGTCTCGTCAATTTGATGTCGTGTGTTTCCGCCTTCCCCACGATTCTCGTTAATTTGATGTTTTGTGTTTCTGCCATCTCCAGGAATCTCGTCAATTTGATGTTGTGTATTTCCGCCATCTCCACGATTCTCGTCAATTTCATGTCGTGTGTTCGTCTTCTCCACGAATCTCGTCAATTTGATGTCGTGTGTTTCCGCCATATTCAGGAATCTCGTCAATTTGATGTTGTGTGTTTCCGCCATCTCCACGAGTCTCGTCAATTTGATGTCGTGTGTTCGCCTTCTCCACGAATCTCGTCAATTTGATGTTGTGTCTTTCCGCCATCTCCACGAGTCTCGTCAATTTTATGTTGTGTGTTTCTGCCTTCTCCACGAGTCTCGTCAATTTGATGTTGTGTGTTTCCGCCATATCCACGAGTCTCGTCAATTTGATGTTGTGTGTTTCTGCCTTCTCCACGAGTCTCGTCAATTTGATGTCGTGTGTTTCTACCTTCTCCACGAGTCTCGTCAATTTGATGTTGTGTGTCTCTGCCTTCTCCACGAGCCTCGTCAATTTGATGTCGTGTGTTTCTGCCTTCTCCACGAGCCTCGTCAATTTAACAGACGTACGCCGGCTCTTTGGTGAAGGGAGTTACGGACGCAATTTTTAATACCACACACCGAGATCTAAACACAGCTGCGGGCAATTTGGCAGCAGACCGCCTTGCGTTGGTTTTCATACAATGGTATGAGTATCGGTTGTTGAGAAAGCAATAGCAAACTACTGAACGATAACTTGCCAGAAATCACAAACAGCTAAAAATGCTACGGTTAACTACGACGTCCTGTAAAGGATATGCAATTGACTTTTTTATAGACTCCATAGCAATAATACTTTATAACTCGATTTTTACCCTAAACACTTATTCAATTATTGTTATGTATCGCTATTAAGGCACTTCTACACAGCTCTTGGAGTATCACGTAAATCACATACTGAAGATGCATTTTCGTCACCTGTCCACAACCACTGTTCCCTGACATTCTACACCAGACAAATCATACGCTATCAACAATTCATAATACCATCACTTTTCTGATTTATGCTAAACCAAACGGTCCAGGCGTTGATAACTTGGTTTACTCTACTCTACTCTACTCTACACTACTCGTCTACACTACTCTACTCTACTCTACTCTACTCTACTCTACTCTACACTACTCTACTCTACTCTACTCTACTCTACTCTACTCTACACTACACTAATCTACACTACTCTACTCTACTCTACTTTACTCTACTCTACTCTACACTACTCTACTCTACACTACTCTACACTACTCTACTCTACTCTACTCTACACTACTCTACACTACTCTACACTACTCTACTCTACACTACTCTACACTACTCTACTCTACTCTACTCTGCACTACTCTACTCTACTCTACTCTACACTACACTACTCTACTCTACTCTACTCTACTACTCTACACTACACTACTCTACTCTACACTACTCTACTCTATTCTACTCTACTTTACACTACTCTACTCTACTTTACTCTACTCTACTCTACTCTACTTTACTCTACTCTACTCTGCTCTGCTCTGCTCTACTCTGCTCTGCTCTACTCTACTCTACTCTACTCTACTCTACTCTACTCTACTCTACTCTACTCTGCCCTGCTCTGCTCATAAACTAAAGCTACCCTCATTGTAACATAATGTGGCACCAAAAGAGGGCCAAGTGACTTAGGTGTGTGCGACGGGTGCCATAACTCGGGGAGACCTGGAATGATTCACGTTGTGGACAGCATTGGTATTTACAGAATAAGATATCCTCCCCCATGATTTTGGGGTAGTGGGTCGAGTCTTCCCGTATAAGGGCGAATGATGCAAGGTGGAACTTTGTGCACGACAGACCAAAGCAAGCCACTAACTAGGCTACATTTCAAAAGAAAAGAAAAACGCTGCCTTCAACAGCAGCATCTATTGGATGTCTGTGATTCTGTAAGAAAATGTTCGTGCCAGTGTTTTCTAAATAGCGACGTCTTATACCATCGAAATCAACGCAAAGTGACCTGCTGAAGGGCAACAATTGAAAACCCAACCCACAACATTACACTTATAGCTTGTGTAATTGTGGTGCACACATATTGTCCGGCTCGCCGGTACACAGTGTTCGTGCAATGTGCTGAAATTCTCCTCTGTAGGATCTATGGGAGGAGACCGGAGCACTTATGCGATTTCCGTGTTCAACGAAAGTCATTCTTTTTTCACACACACACACACACACACACACACACACACACACACACACACACACACACACACACACACACACACGCACGCACGCACCCACACACTCACACACACACACCCACACCAACAGCCATATTGCATATTGACAGGAATTCGTGTTTGCTGCCATCACTTCTCCGCCTACCCCTAGAACTCTCTTCCCCTCTTAATTGCGATGGACTTCACACGTAGCGAGGTTGCCGCCTACTGTTTACAACGCCTGCATTGTGTGAACTGGGTTACACGCAGACTTCATTCTGCTGTTAAGTTACGTTATTTTATGATGCCTGCTTTAGGAAGGACAAATCTCTCGCAGCTGTGTTTCAAACGCGGTATGCGGGATTACGAATTGCCTCCCTAAACTCTAGGTCAGATTCATCATTATCATGTGCCATACCGATAATCGTGGGCGGTCAATGTTTAGCCATCTCACTCTAAAAGCAATGGCAAACTACTGAGCGTAATCTTGCCAAGAAATCAACAATCAGCTGAAAGATGCTGATGTTGACAGCGATGTCCTGTAAAAGATATGCGAAAAAATCTCACTCTCACTCTCTCTTACTCACCCCCTCTCTTACTCTCTCTGTTAATGCCACAAACAAACACAAGCACACACACACACACATAATCTCTCTCTCTCTCTCTCTCTCTCTCTCTCTCTCTCTCTCACACACACACACAAATAACACTCTCTCACACACTCTCGCACTTTTACTCTCTCTCTCTCTCTCTCTCTCTCTCTCTCTCTCTCTCTCTCTCTCTCTCTCTCTCTCTAACTATATATCTGTGCCTTTGATCTATATTCTATTTCTTTAATCACCCCACGTGTCACAATACACTCAAGATTTTCTCTCCTAATGACACGGAGCAAGAATATTGACCTGAATTATGCGGCACGTTTCTTGTGTGTTTTGGCCACTTTCAAATCTTATAGATCACCAATTTTGACTGGCTGAACAATCATGCTTTCTACAACATCATTAAGAAACTCCCAATCTAAAATACTACAACGAGGTAACTGTAAACATAAATCGATTCTCACCGCATACAAAGAAAACATTGAAAGCAAACACTAACCGACCATTTGCTTTGTACAATTTACAGATGCATGTTGTAATTTAGAAATCTATATTTGAACCGCCACGTCTTATCTAGGGGGTGTCGAAATGGACAAGAGTCGAAGCACGCTTATTTCTTTTGGATATCTGATTTCGATTTCTCTGTCTATTCTGCCATCTTCTATTATGCCACTTCCAAGATATTAAATTCTTTGAGTTGTTTCAGAGATGTGCTGTTTATCTGTATACTTAGTGGACAAAGAGATCTGCTAACTTGCATTACTACAGTTTTGATTGTATTTATTAGTTAGTCTTTCCTCTTGAGCCTATGTCGGCAGAAGTCATGGCTCTCCATGTCTGGCGGTTCGCTGCTACCTTGTTGTAGATCTTGGATGTTCACTTGGCCGTTGAATGAGCCTTCTCTGATGATGGTTCTACGCAGGGTCTCTCTTGGTCTTCCCCGTTTTCTTTTCCCTACTGGTGACCATATGAGGGCTTGGTAGGGGAGTCTTGTCTTGTCCATTCTGAGTACATGGCCGATGTAGTTCCAACGGCGTTTTCTTATAAAATTGGATACAATATCTTGCTTAGTCTCTTGTCTTATTTGCGCATTGGTTTTGAAATCTGTCCACTGGATGTTTAGAATTCTTCTAAGACATTTGTTCTCAAAATTGTCTAATTTTTTTAATCTAAAGCTACCGTTGATTTCCAACTCTCACATCCATACGTTAGCACTGGAATCACACAAGAATTGAAGATTTTAAGTTTCGTATGTTGGCTGAGTGACTTTGACTTCCAGATGTTTAACAGTTTATTGAAGGCACCAGATGCCAGTGAGATTCTAGATAATATTTCTGGTGTTGAGTCCCCTGTAGATGTCATTTTGCTTCCTAGGTATGTGAAGCTGTTGACTTTTTCAAGAACATGGTTGCTTAATTTGGTGTCGTCTGAACTGTTGGTAAGATCAATAGTTTTTGTTTTTGTGGTGTTAATTTGGAGACCAATTTGTCCTGAAACATTTTGGAGATGGTTTATTTTCTCTTGGGCATCTGGGTGTGTTGAACTCAAAAGCACTATGTCGTCGGCAAAGTCCAGGTCTTCTAGAATTTTGTCAACCCAATGGATACCCCTATTTGTGTTGTTTGTGCATTTGCGCATGACCCAATCGATAGCTATTCCAAAGAGCATCGGTGACAAGACACAACCCTGTTTCACTCCCGTTTCCACTGAGAACCAGTCAGAGTTGCCTGATTCTGTTCTCACGCAGCAACGTGTCTCCTTATAGAAAGATTTTATGATGTTGGTATATTTGGTAGGAAAACCATAGATGTTAAGTAGATTCCAAAGTGAAGGACGGTGGATACTGTCGAAGGCTTTTTGAAAGTCGACAAAGTTGGTGATTAATTTCGACTGGAATTCTACAGTCTTCAATGATTATTCTAAGAGTGAAAATGTGGTCTATACATGACCGTTTTGGTCTGAAGCCAGCTTGTTCTTCTCTGAGCCTTTCATCTATAGACTTTTTCAATCTCTCAAGTAACATGCTACAAAAAAGTTTTCCTGGTACTGACAGTAGGGTGATACCACGCCCGTTATTACAATGTGACATATCACCTTTTTTTGGCAGTTTAAAAATTACACCATCCTTCCACTTTTGTGGTGGGGATTCGTTTTGCCAGATTTCATTGATCAGCTGTAACAAACGTTGTAAGGTATTCTCATCTGCTGCTTTGAGCATTTCACCTGAGATGTCGTCTTCACCAACAGCTTTGTTGTTCTTCAATTTTTTTATGGCTGCTTTAATCTCTTCCATGGTGAATGACTCACAGGAGGCATCTAGTGGTGGATTGGTGATTTCTCCATCCAGGTTGGGAACACTGATAGGCTTCGGTCTATTTAATATTTCGTTGAAATGCTCTGCCCATCGTTGCTTTTGGTGGTCATCGGATTGTCTTTGATGGGTTTGTTTGGTGTAGGTGAGTGATTGCATAGTTGTTTCATGATGTGGAATACGGCTTTGTTGTTTCCAGTTTTGGCAGCCGATTCGGCGTCGGCGGCCAAGCTGTGTATAAAGGTCTGTTTATCTTTTCGTGCAATTGATTTCACCTCTTTATCCAACATGGAGTAATTTCGCTTATGGGTTTCATATGAAGCTGTGTCTTTTGTAGAATGAAGTGTTAGTTTAACTTGCTTTCTTTCTTAAATCTTCGTCCAGGTGTTATCGCTTAGCCACTTCTTCTTCTGTCTTTGTACATAGCCGACTGTGTTTGTGTAACAGTACAGGCACAGGGACGATTATAACACGAGTCCCGATGTTATTTTCTAAAAGGTTTTATTGAACACAATTAGCTGTAGAATATTACACAGACTGCATGGTATGATGTTCACTTCTCCAGACCTTAGCTGTAACTAACCTCCCCAAAAACCCTACGTCACGGCTTGAGCATCCTTAGTAACGTTCTTATAGGATGCTCAACCGTGCCTAAACTTTTGCACATCAAACCTATTAACAGAGATGGTACTCACTCTGTTACAGAGACCTCTCTTTCTGTAAAAAGACTTTTCTTCAAAAGTCTTAACCCCTAACTCCCTTATTCTAAACATTCTTTCCCTCATCAACACCTTAACCCCCAATATTCTTTTTCCAAGCCATCCCAAACTAACTCTATCTTAAGTAACTACTTTCACTTCTACTAATTCTCCACTTGTCTCTTATCATTGTCCCATATAGCAAATCGCTATGAAGTTATACTTCTTCTTCGTTTCTGACTCTTCAAGGTTTCATTACAAAAATATAGGTCATAAGAATGGTTCATACAAATCGTTGGTATACACTTGGCATATGAAACTTCTCATTCTTTCTCAACATTGACAACACAGGATAGACAGAAAAGATGGGGTTAGGAATAGAAAAGAAGGGGTTAAGAAGGGGTTAAGAAGGGATTAAGAAGGAGTGCGCACCCAATTTATGAAGGTATAACGAAGTAGTCAAGAACAATCACATTTACCTCCCTTGCAAACGTAAAAACTTTTATAAAAGTTTTTCAAAAAACACCTCTTATGATTTATGAAGCTACATCTCTGTTCGTTATAAATTAAGTTGATCCAAAATGTCTTCTATATACTCAATATTTGTATTGCCATCCACACCCATGCCCATATTTCACCTATTTCACGTCCAATCATGAAACCAATAACAATGTTCATATTCCATGAACATTTTAAATTAATTAACGCTGTTTATCATAGCTCCTATATTTACCCCCTCGGATCCCATGTCAAGCATCCTTGTTTATATATTTATCTAACCCTATACCAAACCATATGCACTGCCATTCACAGCCCCCTTAATATCTACTCTCCATCAACCAGCCTCCTCTTATATTTGCTCACTATCTCAGCCTCTTTAGACGTTAATCACGTGTATAATATGGCATCTAATCCATATACCTTTAATCCACGCTGACTTAATGCAGCTCCTATTTTAACTCCCCAGAACCCTCTTATTTGTGTAGGAACCCCGTCACTTAAGTATGGCATATGTTTCCAACACTTCATAGCCACTATATGATTAACTTCCCTATTCTAACACACTAATGCTGATTGGCACAGCAGTCTTCCTACCAGCACAAGGTACTCATATTTACTTCAAGGCATTACTCATAAGGAGAATGTGTCTCTCTTCTAGTCTTCCGTTGTTTGTCAATCATTTTCTGAACGAAGGGTCCTAAATAAAGCCCCACCTTATTCGTCTTTATTTTAAACAAAACTTGTGAACAACATTTTCAACTTATTTGTTAAACAAGGGTAAATACTATTCTATTCAATACACAAGATAATTCAAGCTAAATCATGAATCAACCAAAACGAAGTCAAAACAGGATATCATGCCCCCCCCCCCCCCCCCCCCCCAAGTTTTTAAAACCGCATTTTCTTTCCCCTCATATCAAATAAAGGTAATCAACTCGTTCAAAGAAAAACATATTTCAAAATAATATGACATACATCCTATCCATTGTTAGTCACTTTTACGGACAAACAATAACTTATTTATCTATTAAGAAAACTCAACAAGTCAAATCATAAAATCAATTGGCAATAAAACTACAATAAAATTACACCACACTCGAATTTACATCCATATTACCTATCTTAATACCTAAATATATAGTGTCATGTCTACTCCTCAAGACAACTCATTATAAGTATCAATAAAACCATTTTCTATAACACACGTGGAATACACAGCTAGCGTATTTCAACAACTATCACTTTCCTCTTTAAATCACAAAATTTACATCCTGCTATCTGCAGCATTTTCTATCAATTTATCTACCATGTTTCCATTTCCTCAGTAACTCCAGATTTCTCTGAATAAGTGCTATCTCCACATCAATGTCTTCTTCCTCTCGTAAAGAAATATTTTCCTCCATACTACTATCTCTATTAGATTCTGACTTTTCATCCATTCCTTCTTCTTCTTCTGTATGTCTATTGCTAGCAGCCGCTAATTTTTTCCTTTCTATATCCCATCTAATTTGTCTATCATAGTTTCTTAACGACCTTTCTAGTAGTGGCATGTCATCGCCGCTTGATGAATGTTCTCTAATTCTTCTCTGTCTTTTCACTTCTTTTTCTCTCTGTCTCTCTATTCTCCTTTTCGCTGCTTGTCTAGTATTTTTAAATGGAGCGTTTATTTCTTCTTCCATAGATTCTATCATAACAACCATCATACGTATCTTTTATCAGCGTTTTCGGTATTGTCTGTTTATGAGTATCATCATAAACTGGTGTTGTTATTAATTGACTTTGTACTGGATCTTTTCTAAAATCTAGGGGTATTGTAGCTCTTCTGGCGATTTGTCCATCTGAGTATAAGTCGTCTGAATAATAATAATTATTATAATTATTGTTTCCCTTATCATCATTATCTCTTCTTAAGTGCTCTATATGTGCCCTTGCTATATGTCCCGTAATCTGGTTCTTTATACTGTATGACACATTTCCTAACTTTTCTAAAATATAATAACCTGGAATCCAATGAGCATCAAATTTGGAGTTTTTCCTATGCTTCTTATAATAAACTCTATCTCCTACTTTGAATTCTTGTAATTGTGTATTTTTGTTTGCATACCTTTTTTGTCTTTCCCTAGCTTTAATTATATTGTTTCTTAATCTTACATGTGCCTTGTGCATTTCCTGTATCATAACTTCCTGAAAATCCTCCCCCGTATATTTACGTCTAGGTTTTAATAGATTATCGATTGGGAGTATAGGTTCTCTTCCATATAATAAATAGAATGGTGAAAATCCTGTTCCCTCATTTTGATTAGTGCGTATCGCGTTCAGTGCAGGTCCTAAGTAAAGATCCCAATCTATTTAATGCTCTTCTACAATTTTTGCTACTATGCTGTACAATGTTCTATGTTGTCTCTCGTTTTTCGCATTTGACGAAGGTCTATAATAGGACGTTTTTATGTGGGTTATATTTAAATCCTGTAATAACTTTTCGAACTTTTTGTTCACAAACTCTTTACCATTATCTGTGAGTATGATCTGTGGGCAACTAAATCTTGGCATGTACTCTTGCAGAAAAATATTAATGATGGTATCCGCGCTTTTATTTGGAATTGCATAAGTTTCTGGCCAGAGGCTATAGTTATCCACGATATGAAGTAGGTATACGTTCCCTGATAGTGTTCGAGGGTGAGGACCTGATATATCTAAGCTCACTTTCTGCATTGGAAATTGTGGAATGTCAGTATCTTGTAAAGGACATTTAATTGTTTTCATATTCCTTAATCTACATTTCTCACACGAATCAAATTATTTACAAGCAGTTATAAATAAGTTCGGCCAGTAATATTTATTATTGAGTGCTTTTACTAACTTATCACGACCAAGATGACAATTTTCATCATGATATGCCTTCAGAATCTCAATTTCAAAATGTTTTGGAATGTATTTTCTCAACTGTTCGCTTTTTCCATTCACGTAATATAACTGATCGTCATCCTGCAAGACTAAATAATTCTTCTTATATTTATTCTCACCCGTTTCTTTTAATTTCTGTTTTATTTCTACCACTTTCGGATCCAATTCTTGTTCTTCCTTCATATTAAATTGCATTAAATGTGGGTCTTCTGCTCTAGGTTCTGATTCTTGATCTGACGGTAAACTGTTAAAATCTTCTCTATTTAGTATGGCAGAATCTAATATATTTATTTGCCAGTTTCGGTCGTCTATTTCAGGTTCACCTTCATCCTTAGTGTTCCCTGATGTCTCTGGATACAGTATTCTTGATAATAAATCTGCACAAGTGTTGTTCTTACCTGCCACATATTCTATTTTCGCGTCGTACCCCTGCAAATTCAACGCCCATGTCTGTATTTTCCTGTTCTGTACTGGAGCTTCTAATAAAGATTTTAAAGGCATGTGGTCAGTTCTAATGATGAAATTTGCGTTATGTAGATAATAATTAAGTTTCTGAAGAGCATAATGAATAGCATAAGCCTCCTTCTCTATAGTCGACCATTTTCGATGAGATTTGCTAAGTTTATGTGACAAAAAATAGATTGGTCTTTCATTTTTAACTCCCTGGTATCCCCGATTCTTTTCCTTCATATGGTTGAACCAAACATGCTCCTATAGCATTATCTGAAGCATCTGTATACAATATTAGCTGTTTATTCAAATCTGGATGTGTCAATAGTGGCACTACTGTTAAGCTATTTTTTAAAAACTCAAACGCTTTTTGACATTCATCATCCCACTTAAATCTAGCGTATTTGCCAGTCAGGTTAGTAATAGGCTCTGCTATTTTTGAGAAACTTGGAATAAAACGACGATAATACCCACATGTACCGATAAACGCACGAACTTCTTTTACGTTAGTTGGAGGAGGTAGTTCTCTAATAACCTTTACCTTATCCCGATCTGGTTTAATTCCGTCTCTATTAATGATGTACCCCAAATACTTTGTTTCTGTTTTTAAAAATTCACATTTACTGAGCTTCAATTTAACATCATGTATTCTTAATCTGTCAAATACTAATTTTACATGTTTCAGGTGATCTTGTATATCTCCTGCTGTGTAGATCAAAATGTCATCTATGTATGCTAATGCAAACTTTTGCATGCCCTCCAATACCTGATTTATTAATAACATATAGTGAGAAGGAGCCGTACGTACTCCAAATGGCATTCGTAAAAATTCGTAAGAACCTGCGTGTGTACAAAAAGCACTCTTCTTTTGGGCATCTGGGGACATAGGTATACACCAAAATCCTGACCTTGCATCTAATGTAGTGAAGAAGGTAGACCCATTAAGTAAGCCTAAAATATCGTCGATCACCGGCAATGGGTACGCTACATTCTTAGTGATTTTGTTCAACGCCCGGTAATCGCAGCAAAATCGATGTGAACCATCAGCCTTGGTCACAATGACGATCGGAGATGACCATTCAGACTTTGATCTTGTTATTATTCCTGCTTTCAGCATATCTTCTATTGCTTTTTCGACAATTTCCCTATTCCTTAAGGGTGTTCTATACGGTTTCAAACTAATTGGTGGATGATCTCCAGTATCTATTTCCATCGTAACTGTTTTTGTTTTTCCCAATTCTAAGTCATTAATTGCAAAAACGTCTTGATTCTCTTTTATAAGTCGTTCTAATATTTCCTTATTTTCTGGTGGAGGTTTTAACTGTGCTAATAATTCTTGCGTATCCTTTACGGGACGTTGCAGTCAACACCAGCATTTTCAGCTGCTGTTGATGTACTAGGCAAGTGTTACGTTCAGTAGTTTGCCATTGCTTTCTGAACGACCGGTCTCTATACCTTTTTCGAAAAAGGTATAGAGACCGGTCGTTCAGAAAGCAATGGCAAACTACTGAACGTAACACTTGCCTAGTACATCAACAGCAGCTGAAAATGCTGGTGTTGACTGCAACGTCCCGTAAAGGATACGCAACAAAATTAAGATTAAGAATAATTCTTGTTCTCTTGTTATTTTGTCTACTGAATGTATTTGAGATGTATGTCTTCTGAATGGATGGATCAATTCATCATTCTGCATGTTCCCTTTTCTTCCGCGTCTATGTCTGTTATTAATTCTTTCCCTAGGAGTTTCTGAATAATTTATTCCCGGCATTTCTACTCTATCTGTTGCTAATATGCCATTAATATCATGTTCAACTTTAGCTATTACACACCCTCTGTACAATTTAATTTCCCTGCCTGTGTTGTTAATAATCATTACTGGAAAAGTTAAGTGTTTATCTAATGATATTATTCCATCCGGAACTTCTAGACCAGGCTCATCTATTACCTCTCTTTGTAATTCAGTAATTCTAACTGTGTGTCCTACTAAATAATACGGATTTCTTTTTACTTTTGCCTGTATCAAATTAACCGTCTGTGGTTTTAACGTCGTGGACGTTTTAACTCTAACCAGTGCTGATATGTGCATGTCTTCTTCCAAATCTACATACACGTCTTTGAATCTTAATTTGTGCAGATCAAAGAAAAGTCTTACACCATTTTTAATAAGAAATCCCTACCTATAAGCATGTTTCTATTTAAGTCTTTCACTACATGAAAAAGATTCTTACGTTGATTCCTCCTAATTTGAGATTTATTATCGTTTGACCAACTACTTGTAAATTTTGTCCTGTAACAGAGTGTAGATTGTTATGACTCCTGAATATTTTGCAATTTCTCATTATTTTGTATAGAAAACTTTCCTTGATTACACTAACCTGAGCTCCCGAATCAATTAATGTACGAATTCTATACTTGCCTATCTCTATTATGCATGAACTGGGGTCCGTTTTATTTACTAAATTTTTTTTTATTTCACCCAGTTGAGAGCACTTTCTACTCGTCCTCCTATACCTGTCATTAAAATATTCTTTAAATCTTGGGACCTTATTATCTTCCCTCCTACCGCAGGTCCTATTCAATAGGTGGGACGCCGGTTTTCCTGCGTTCTTGGCCTTGTAAAGCTTCTGTGTCTGTCTTCAAAATTCCTATTTGATCTGTTATTGACATTTCTATTTTGTGTATTCGGCTAAGCACGCTTATTATCACAGAACCTAAGAACATGTCCGCGTTGGCCACAACCCCAACAGACTATATTTGTATTACCTACTGTTTCTCTTATAGGATTTCTCATTTGTCTTCTTCTTTCATAATCATTTTCATTGCCTTCCTGCAACGTCTGTATTCCTCTGTCTCTATTCCATCTGAACCTTGTTTGACCTATTTCCATGGGCTCTTCAATCCTGTCTTCTCGACTAGTTCCTATTTCTCGTCCTACCCTCAATCTAAATCTTCTTCTCAAATTCTCCTCCTGTACAGCTATATCTACAGCTTGTGATAACCTCTCAGGGTTTTCTCTCATCAATTTAAATTTAAGTCCATCTGACTTTATACCATCTACAAAAATCCCGACCAACATCCGCTCCACTTCCTCCCCTCGTACGTTCTGTCCCAGGAATGCTTCCTCAGCTAGGATTGATCAATCTATCACTAAACAAGTGTACAGTTTCTCCAGTGTTTTGCTTGGATTGTCTTAACACTGAAAACGCATGTTGTGGGTCCGTGATTTCAGCATACTTGTGGGCTAGATCATCCTTGAACTGCTCCCATGTCTCATCTACCCTAGCTTCTAATTTTCTTCGTATATGATCAGAAACCGGTTCTGTCGTGGCCTGATAAGCAAATTTCATTTTTTCTTCATCTGTTGCCGCCACCAAATATGCATGCTTCTCTATTGAAGTTATCCACTTCTTAAAATCTTTCGCCTGTCCACTAAACTTAACAATCTCTGTTGCCATTCCTTGTTGTTTCATGACTGTGTTGAGTCTACCTATTACCGTACCCACTCCAGTCAAAACTTGTGCTAATGAACCCTGTTCTTCTGCCATATTGCAATGTGCTGAAATATCAATTCATATAAGCAAACTCACAGTTATAACAATTTAGTTAATAATTATCACTAGATATATGATCGTATTTAAATTACATAAAAAACGTAAGCAACTGTTTTTTCCTCTTCTAAATATTGAATGTTTGAAATTAATCAACCAATTGTATCTAACAGTCATAAGTCTCATAGTGGTTAAACCTTAATTAATTACCGTTAGATATATCGTCCCTTGATCCAACAGGAAGGTGAATCCACGTACGTCAGCTGAGAACTCTATTTGCCAAGTGTAGGCTTCACGTATAAAACAAGCGTCTGGAGTCTGTGTTATCTGAAGCTGCTTATATTTCTCCAAACGACGACGCAATTTCAGGTAGTTACATCATTCCTCGGACATCTCAGGCTTCTTCAGCGGGAGGAATGCTTCCACCTTCACCCATGGTTGGGCACACCAGTCTTGAGCCTTCTTTTCACCCTAAACAGGGCTCTTCTAGACGACTTGAAAACAGCTCTAGCTTGATGAAGCGACTTAATTAGGTCTCCTCTTCAGCAGGTCGGCAACCCAGTTTGCCCAACCACTTCCAAAGAGACCAAAGCAACCAAATCGCCTCATTCTTCCTGACATCTCTATGTAATTTCAAGTTGGTTGTGGCTGTTTTAATTCTGAGATTTGAAAAAATTTCTTTGGTTCTAGTAGGTAAGTGACCTTCAAACAAACAAGGTCAATGAACGGCTGTAATAACGGCAGGTTAAACTTCACAGTATTTTGATAACAATCAAGTTACTTCAGGTGGTTATGATGAGAAACAGCCCATTCTACTGCCAACCAGGTTACAATGATGGCTCCATCCATTAATCTTGATACGAATGGCTTCAAATCAACTAGCCCGAAAAATGCTTCATGTTGATTCTATTTCAAGTTGAAACTTTCAAGAAAAGTGGTCCGGTCTGGATCTTTTGATTCCAAAATATTAGTAAAAGTTTATTTACTCATACCTTCTTGTCGCAGCAAGCTGATAAAAATTTCTCATGAAAGTTCTCTGCTGTGCGATGTTGTTTTCAGTACTTCTCGTTATGTGTCCGCGACATCCAATCTCACAATCGAAATCCTGGTGTGCGGCGCCAAATCTGTACTGTAACAGTACAGGCACAGGGACGATTATAACACGAGTCCCGATGTTAATTTCTAAAAGGTTTTATTGAACATAATTAGCTGTAGAATATTACACAGACTACATGGTATGATGTTCACTTCTCCAGACCTTAGCTGTAACTAACCTCCCCAAAAACCCTACGTCACGGCTTGAGCATCCTTAGTAACGTTCTTATAGGATGCTCAACCGTGCCTAAACTTTTGCACATCAAACCTATTAACAGAGATGGTACTCACTCTGTTACATTTGTTGCCGCATTTAGCAAGGTCTCTTTCAGGAAATTCCAATTTTCTTCAATGTTATTTTCACTATTCACATTGCTCGTTATACTTTCTTTGTTAGCGTAGATGTTTTGTACCTCTGAGTTGAATGCGAGTTGGTGTTCTTTAGTCAGTAGGGACTGTGAGTTTATTTTATTGATTCTTGATGTTTTGTATAGAGTCTTAAGCTTTAGTTTTAGCTTGGCTATGCAGAGATTATGATCGCTGCCAACATCTGCTCCTCTGTAAGCTCTGGCGTCTTGTACTGATGAACGGAATTTGGCACTATTGCAAAAATGGTCTATCTGATATTTTGTGATACTATCATGCGAATTCCACGTGATTTTATGTATATCTTTATGCGGAAATAGAGAGTTTGCTATTATCAGATTTGCTATTTCACAGAATTCTAGTAGTCTCTCCCCGTTTTGGTTCATGTCCCCTAGACCGTGAATTCCCATATATTTCTAGACTCTGGTATTGTCAGATCCTATCTTGGCGTTGAAATCAACCATTACAGCAACAATGTCGTGTTTCGGTGATAAGTTGATGGTACCAATTAGTTGGTTGTAGAAATTATCTTTGTTGACGTCGGTATCATCGTTGGTAGGTGCATAGCACTGTATGAGTGTTAGCTGGAAATATTTTGTTTGATAACGCGCTGTTATGATTCTGTCGTTTACTGGTTCCCAGCTGATTAGTGATCTTTCCGCATTTTTTGACATGATGATAG
Organism: Cepaea nemoralis; assembly: GCA_014155875.1. Classification (NCBI taxonomy): domain Eukaryota; kingdom Metazoa; phylum Mollusca; class Gastropoda; order Stylommatophora; family Helicidae; genus Cepaea; species Cepaea nemoralis. The sequence continues at coordinate 306,908 of JACEFZ010003735.1, read as the reverse complement.
GACTCCGTTCGAATGATAGTTGTCATTTCTTCTTGAATATATTGTGTGTCTTTGTTCGTAGTTAAGTAACGTTTTGCCTGCGTCAATCCATCTGCACTCGCTAACCCCGAGAACATCTAAGTTGTATTCATTCATAACACTACACACCTGAGTAATTTTTCCTGTCTGGTACATAGTTCTAACATTCCAATAGCCAATCTTGAAAGTATCCTTGGAATTTAGCAAGTTTGAGCGATACATCATAACATTAAATCCAAAAACTGATTCTGAAAACAGCGGGAAATGGTTTGACGGACCGTTTTTAGCCAAGTCAGAAGAAAAACACGTCGAGAATATCCAGATTGTATCCGTCCATAGCACCAACACTACACACCTGATTTTAATGTTCCAATAACCAATTAGAGAATATCCTTAGAATTTAACAAGTTCGAGCGAAGCGTCTAACATTTAGAGCCAGAAAACTGATTCTGAAACAACGGGAAGTTTTATGATGACGGATTGTCAAGCCGTCGATCAAACGTCTTAAGCCAAGCTAGAAGAAAACACGTCCCGCCATCTTGGCCCAAACCGGAAACATCATTGTATTTATATTGAGTTTTAATATATTAGATACACACCTAAAAAATCATGGATCAAGACGAAAACAAAAACGCTATTTACAAGATCAGTGCATCGAAGAAGACTGGCTGATGAACAGTAACATGCTCCGAAAACTGAAATACTTTGGCCACATCAAACATTAGACAGAACAGCAATGAACAGCATGCCAGCTGCCAGCTGTCACCTAGTTCTCCAATTTATTTCTGCTCATAAAGTGACCAAAAATGTTTATTGTCTACGTCTAATTTCTCTAGTCAGTTTACTATTTTCATTAATTTCGCTATTTGTCCATGGTATTCTTTGCATTTCCCCCAGAAACCACATGTCCACAGTCATAAGATGTTTTTCAGCCTGTTTGCCCATTATCCACGCTTCACATACACACAAAAGCGTTATGAACTTAAGCGTCTATGCATGTCCTACTACTTTTAGTGCACTGTATTGAATTTTGGGTGTGGATTACATTTGCCTACTAGCAGTGTCTCTCGTCATCAGGCGAACCCATTCCGCTACTGAGGTGCAAGGAAATATTAACAGAACATTACCACTTGTGACATATTGTGTAATGTTTACAATAGCCCTTTTCGGGAGTAGACCACATGATCCATTTGCCATCGGACAAGCCTGGCCATTCCGCCACTGATATTCAAATCTGTTTGTTAGTGGCGACGCACGTCCAGGTGTCACTGAGGTGCGCCGTTTGCCTCTGACTCAAAATGCACCAGGTTCACATCCAGTTGAAGGAAATATTTTTAACAGGATGTCGCACTCACTTCTGATGGTTGCTTGGGGAACCCATAGCCTTCTTGGATGAGGGCGACAAAACAGGATGGCACGCGCGAGCACGTTTAATAGTCGCTGGCAGCCGGGATTCTCAAACAATAGACTAAATAGGGCGCAGTTCAGGCTTAAAAAACAAACCCAGAAACACTACCGATAACAAGAATATTTATATTTGAATAACGAAGACACTAGCAACAGATTGCACGATTTATTGACTGGCATATTTCTCTGCATCTCGTCAGACGCGCATAATTCACACAACCTGGAGAGCGTATAAGGTGTGCATTTTGGCGGTAATTCACTACAGGGAAACATTGTTAAGAATATTCATAAAACCGGGAAGATTAACCCTGTCAACCAATGCCCGCAGAAGTCGGATGTGTCGGCCCTAACGACGCAAAAACGCAGCTTTGCTGTAAACTGGCACAAGAACGCAGCTCTGCTGTAAACAGGCACAAAGCAATCACGTCCGAAAAATACTCTCCGGATGAACGCAGAAGAGGAAGAAGAAGAATAGAGAATAGAGGGCCTCTATCTAGTGGATCTCTTACCCTTTGAGATAGTCAATCTGCACTGAGTGTTGAAGCTTCTTCCATGACGGCTTTACGACCCCTGATTGGCTTATGAGTTAATTTCCGTTTATTCTCCATTGAAGTGTTGGGTTAAGCCTTCACGTGACGTTTGTTACGACGAGAGTAACCTGACTAGAACAATGCACGTGAAACCAATTTGTGCCCACGGGAATAGGTGGCTTCCACATAGTTCCAGTTACTTACCCCAGCCTAAATTGTAATGATGCACGCGATACCACGGATTGGTTCGAAGCTGGAGTAATTTAGGTCGCATCGTGACCTAGTAAACCACACAGACAATCAGCAAGTGAATACATTTTCCCGGTTAATGTATTTTTAACAAGAAAGCCGAATTTATTACAGCGAATCTCCGCCTTGTTTACAAATCGGAAATAACTGAAATTTTCAGATAGAAGTGAAAGCCAACACATGATTGTAACGTTAGTATCTTCTTCTTTCTCGTGGGTTCTGGAAAAATAACGTGTTAGTTGAGCTGTGCGGTGCTGTGAAATGCATCTCTCGGTCGACACCCAACTTTAATTCATGGTATTTGTTGTTTTATATATATTCTGTTTAAGTGTTCCAAATTTGAAATTTTGCCAGGGCAGCGATTTAAGCGCCTTACTCTTTATGACGTACAACAGTCAAGCGCGTGATAAAAACGCCGCGGAGCATGGACGATTGGAGGTTTCTGATCATCAAGTGACGTCTCCATTAGACGAATGTTTCGGCCATTTGACTTCCTTGACACTCTTTAAGGTCACAATGTCACAATTTCCGGATGGCAATCTTCTGCCATGCTTTCGTACGCTGCCTTCCAGTTCCAAGACGGTTTAATCGTTTTTCCGCATTTATCCCATAAATACACCGCTGTCTAACACGTGCTACTGGCCTTTCTCCACGCTGCCTTCTCGCTGGCGGGCAGAACTTAATTTTTCACCCTTGGACCATCGTAAAGGTAGGTGCCCAAGTGCATCTCCGGGACGATCGACTTGAATATTCTCAATACTGTGGGGTTATCCCTGGCTGAGATCTTCTGACGACTTATCCGCTACGGCCGGAGCGGTGTGATGTTGGTCATACCCTGGTTCACTTCTTTGGTCCATTTTTCTTCCCTTCTGAATGGTAAAGCATTTACCACAGACGCACGGCCAGTCCGATCTTATGGCTGGTATCATATTCTGTGTGTCGTGATCGTAGGGACCCATATGGACCCATCGTTCTCGCACCGCTTGATGGATCTTGGGGGAATGTGCTATTATTTGGTTCGGGTGCGCGACATAGATAATTTATACAGCATTAGGGGTAATTAGCCCGGTCTGCTGTCGACTTCCCGTGTTAAGAGTAAGTCTATTTCACCAATGCGTTGCAGTGGTGTCAGTCTTTTCAGGGCGTCAGTTTGTCTTTCCAGATTGTAAGTAAAACTTCACCGCGGAGCAAATAAAACAGGCGACCTCTGATCATCAGAAGGGGCCCACTTTGACGACATTTTCTATCACTTAACAAATATGATACCCCCTAGTGGCCGGCTCAGCCGTGTCACTACCCCATAAACTGCTACAATGCAGCATTCCTCCCTTGGAAAATCTAAAACGCACACGTTTTTGAGAATCTGATGGGTCAATTGTGCATAGCGATACTCTTGGTAATTTTCAAACGGAGTATTAATTTGCGCCACACGGGATACTAATTCGAGGCAAATAACCCGGATCACGAAGATCATGATGATGATGATGATGAAGATACATGACCGTTATGCTAATTTGATTTGCACTTTCGAGAGTTCACACTGCGGGATGCATTTACTCTTATGATTCGGATAGCTGTCAATTATGGGTATATTTATTACGCACTATTTCTTGTATGTCAAAGCTCAAGAATATCGTGTTAAACGTCCCTGTAGGAACTGAACGACAGCAGAGCTTCAAACAATCTAGTCTAACTATTTGTTAACCCGGGCAATTCCGTCCAGTTATTCCTGCAGCTGGCAGTCCTGTGGACATTATCTGTCGTAAGGTGGGTGAGTTGGTTGATTGTGACGCCTCTGGAAGACTGAGTTTTGACACTTTGGCTTTCACGCTGTCCGGGCACTGAGGAGGGCTTGCATGTTTTGAAGTGATACTGATGTGGAGACTTTCCTCCCGATCCAGTAACAATCTCCACGACGACTGTGCATACGAAAGAGTTACAGTAACAAAGAAGATTGAGACAGTTATTGTAACAATCGATCGGGATAGAAATGAATAAGCTTTACACAAAGCAAGAAGCAGATGCCAAATGGCCAAGGACACATTAAGTATATAGATGACGCTAGTACATTTAGATGTTTAAATACGTTTGCTTGCGTCCGTATTTAACCAAAACCCGTTCGTGTAAATAAAAAAAAACAAGTTAAAATAATAGAAGCAGAGGCTAAACTAATAATTAGTACTGAGTGGGTTCATGTAACAATCGGCGAGGATATGAATTAATAAACACCACACAAAGCAAGAAGCGGGTGCCAATTGGATATTGACATATTCAGTATTTAGCTAACACTAGTACACGTAACTTCACGGTTAGAGCATTGCTTTGCTGATTCGGCAGCTGTCTTGTTCCAGATGTATTGGTGTTCCTCTGGAGTAAACTAGGCAGGCCGTGAGAGGGATCGTGATGCACAGGCAACACAGTCTCTAAATTCAGCCCAGGCTTTGTGCTATGGAGAGGTTTAACTCCATTTTAGAAACTATCGTCTGCCAATAAAGCAAGGTGCCAATCAATACACTTAGCTTTTTAGACGTGTTCGGTTGCATTCGTATCCAACCAACAGTACGTTCGTTTACGTAAAAAGAGTTAAAATAATATACGAAGAGGTTAAAATAATAATCAGTACTGACTGACTGGCACCTTGCCGTCTTGACAGACGATGGCTTGTTACATTGTGCTAAAAACAAACAACAACAACAAAAAAGCACAATAACTAGAACACATGGCAGTGACCAGGGATGAAGTTATACCCTTCCATAGCACAAAGCCTGGTCTTAATTGTAGAGACTAAATGTTGCCCATGCAGCATGATCCCTTTCTCGGCCTGTCTAGTTTACTCGAAAGAAAAGGTAACACCAATAGGTCTGGAACAAGACCAGCTGCAGAAGCTGCCGGATCAGTAAGCAAAGCTCTAACTGTCCGCCTGCCGGAGCTTCGATCCTAGACCAGTTGCCAACCAAGGCTTAGTGCCTGGTCTGTCCTGACGTGACATTTAGTCTTTAGGTTGCATGAGGGTTAATATACCAATCGGCCCGGGTATAAATGAATAAACCCCACACAAAGCAAGAAGTGGTTGCTAATTGGACAGGAACACTTTCAGTATAATCAATGTCTATAGAACATTTCCTGTACGAGGAGCTGACACAGCTGTTATCAGACACTGCTCTACGAAAGAAAAGGGAATATTCGGTTATTCATTCACTGTCACAGAATACTCCCATGTGGGTCAGGCCGGATTATAATCAATAAATCGCAAAGGTGACGGCCATCGTTTCTGACGTGATCGTCAACGCAAAGAACAGCCGAGGAGCACTGGGCACAAGGCCACAAAACGACATCACCACAAAAACTATGTCAACAGAGAGACGATTAGTTCTATTGTGACGGTGCATGAATATTTATTCCTATTTATACGAGTACTTAACACCCTGCCCATGAGTTCACATACTGGCAATATGGAATATAATATATCAAATCTCCATGAAAACAAACAAGATGTCCTAGGGGAATAATCCTGTCTGGGCGTGAATAGGGTCAACTGGTTTATCTTGTATTGTAAAAACAAAAAAGACAAAACAAAGAGGAAGTAAACGACCTCGTTTAGAGCCAAGAGGCGTGGGTTTATATATTGTTAACTATGCATTGTTAGGCGAATCAGCACTCAATGGGCACATCACACAAGACCAATAACAATAATGACCGGTTTCGCAACTCCGGTATAACAATTTGACAGTTATATTGGAGAATACAATAGGGCGGGAAGTCGTGGAGAGCGATGACTATCTCGCTTGCCAACATGTGCGGTGGTTACGTGTTCGAATCCTTTACAAGAAAGGGAGTTTGTTTCACTCACCTGGGCTCTCAGGTAGACCCAGACTAGAAATAAGTACCAGGACATGTTCCTGCAGGTAACAGTGACCGGTGTGATATTCGCATCACCCATCGAGTGCCGATTGGTCTATATGAAATGGGGCTAACACCATATGCCCATACGCCTCAATGTGCGGAAAAGGGCCCTTCACTTCCTATGCAAACTCCAAGATTCAGTTTTCGAAGTGTCCTTTAGCCGGCGCTGTGGCGAAGGGAGTTACGAATGCAATTCGTAATCCCACATATCACATTCGAAACACAGATGCCGGCGATTTGGAAGCAGGCAGCCTTGCGCTAGTTTTCACAATATGGGATGAGTGATGGTCTTTCGTTCAAGAAACAATAGCAAACTACTGATCGTAAACTTGCCAAGAAATCACAAAAAGCAAAAAAAATAATGAGGTTGACTGTGACGTTTTGTAAAGGATATGCAACTAACTTTTTTTTTTCGCAGCTAACAAGAATCATTCCAAGAGTACCACATCCTAATGGTTTTCAAAGCAGGATGAACTCGGCACAGAACTCAGCAAACTAGGACTCTCTGTAATCCCGTTTATCACGCAGAGTCTCGTAGCGGAGCGAGAACTGAGGCGGTTCGACCCCCGCTCGTGACTTGCGGGATACTGAGCCGGCCGCTCAGAAAGCAATGGCAAACTACTGAGCGTAATCTTGCCAAGAGATCAACATACAGCTGAAAGATGCTGGTGTTGACAGCTAAGTCCTGTAAAGGATATGCTAAAAAAAAAAATCCTTTACAGGACATCGTTGTCAACACCAGCATTTTAACCGCTGTCGTTGATTTCTTGGCAAGATTACGCTCATTAGTTTGCCATTGCTTTCTGAGCGGCCGGCTCACTTATCCCGTAAGTTACCATCGCGACGAGAACTGAGTCTGTTTAAAACAACACGTCATAAGGCTATTGGTATCTCACCACAAGTATAAATGAGGTTGGTTGCGAATCATCTGGAAACCTGCGAACTTTAACTCCGATGCAACGGCATGCAGGTCGTTTCAGCCGCGAAAATGGCTTGCATCTATGAAAGTGTGGTTGGCATAGAGCAGTGGTTCTCAACCTTTTTTGGCCCGTGCCCACCTTCACCATTTTTTCAGAACGTCATTCCCCGCCCCTTTCGTATTTCTTACCTAAACATTTGGCCCGCGCCACCCTCACCATATTTTCAGAACGTCATTCCCCCCCCCCCCTTTTTTTGTATTTCCTACCTAAAATCCCCCTCCCGCCCCTACACAGTATATGTAATAATGGAAGCTAAATTTAATAGCACATACTAAAACAAGTCTAGACGTCCACACAAAACGTGATTTGTGGGTCTACTTACTTTATAAAATGAATTTTAGAAGGGTGAGACGTAGAGAACCGTAAAGTATGAAGGGAAAAACAATATCAAGTAATCGGTTCTTGTATTAACGCGATCTTGAAATAATCTTCAACCCCCCCCCCCCCCCCCCCCTGGAAACCCTAAAATTCCCCCTGTTGAGAACCACTGGTGTAGAGTGTTTTCTCTCGACTCGGTACCAAACTACCACCTCCAAGCGGGTTGTGTTGCAGAACTCTTCACCCCTACAATCTCAGAAACCAACGGCTCGTGCAGGGTCGCTACTGGGACATTACATCTATGGTGAGGCATATTGGGATATCACCAGACCATGACTCGGCACGGTAGATATGGACTAGCTGGAATCAGATCTACATTGGTAATTTTTCCTCCACCGATTTTTAGATATTTCATTACCAACAGACTTCAACCCAATGCCTAGGGGAATAAACGAGGATAAGACAGAAAGTGCTTGAACTCTGCTACAGACTCTAATATTTGTGGCTGAAAAATCCCATGAAAGGCCAGTTATCAGACAGAACGCTATGTAATTATCAGCACGGAAAGACCAAACTAAGTCACAACTCAGATCAGATCTCTTCTGACAAACTCCATCTCAAGAACCCCAGAGGATTGTTCTTCGATGCAAATCACCATATAAGAAACAGGGTTGCCAGATCACTGTGATCAAATAAAGCCAAGTCATGAAATTTTAAAAAAAAAAGGGACGCAGAGGTATTTCCAAGGCACCAGGGCCAGGTGTTATACTGGCCAAGACTTACTAACACGTCCTAGTCGTGCGTCTTTGGCAACAGGTACCTTCGGGGTCCTGGCTAACGTAATAGGATCGCTGATTCTTCAGGCGTCGGAGAGTATCTGCTTGCACGACGAGGAACCACCAGTCTGCACACCAATAAGCCAGGCATGGGACAACGGATACTCACGCAAACCTCAGTCCGGTATGACATCACACTGATGTTGGACACCATGATGTCTTCATCCGACATACAGGACTTCACGCTGGAGTTCACAGCCAGCGAACGCAAGCAAGCAAGCATGAAATTTTAAAAAGCCCCAAAAAGCCAAACATTACCCAATAAAAATATCTATTAAAAATATATTTACATCACATGAAAATCTCTTCTTCAAATAAGTATTCATCTTCATTGTTGAGAGATTCAGTACAGGATACCTTAGAATATAAAATTTCAGCTTTGAAATCATTCAACATTTTGGATGGAGGAACAAATTCCTTACAGCACTAATTTGAAGATTGTTCTGCTCTAATTCTAATAATTGCGTCTAAGAGAGACAGCTGAAGTCTATTCCTTGCTTTGGTTTTTATGCGTGTTACAAAAGAGAACATCCTATCCACTACAACATTTCTAATTTTCTGTATTGCTCTTCAATAATAGTGTGATTTTCTTCAGCCATATGCAAAAAAAAAAAAAAAAAGGTAATTTCGAAAATAGTGATCCAAAAGCCTGGTTTAAAATTATTCTAGGGCTAAAATTGGTTAGATCTCTAAATATATTTCTTGCTGAAGGAAGCCGCTTTCTAACTTGATCAAGTGCTTCTTCCAGCATGGATAAAGCATCTTTATTTGGGATCTAAGACCTCTTGTCGGCAATTAATTTTCGTATCAGAACTTTTATGAATGTAGTTATCACACTCTGACAGGAATTTGATGCCAAAATCAACATTAGAAATATCTTTTGTCTTATCATAAATCCTTCTATTAAGACTCTTATAATGCAAAAATGGTTCTTCATGTAATTCGTGAAGACCTGCCTTACTTTTCTGGAAACAAAGGCTTTTTAACCTTTCGAAATCCTGCACAATCGGGGATGCAAAATTAAAATAAAGGTAGTTTCTTTGATCTAGAAGCATTTCCTTTATAAGTCGTGACTTAAATTTAGTGTCATAATTTGCTAATTCAGCAGAAATAAAATAAGCCTTGAGTTCTTCCCAATTCATTAGAATGTTGAACATTACTTTTCCCCGGACAAGCCAGCGAGTAGAAGAAATTTTCTCAAAAGGAAATGGTGCAGTTCTAGCTTGCTGAAATTCTGTCGATGAGTTCATAATTTTGAATAAATCTTTAAATGCTTCTCGTCTTAGATTGCTATGTCTAAACTTATTTGCTATTTCTGTCAGCAAAAATCCAATGTTTGAAGGTAGTTTTGACACTACATATTTGATGCACAATGCTAATGAATGGCAAACACACTTATACTGAACACATGAAGGAGATACACCTGTCATTCTGGACCAAACTGAATTGTTGCATCCAACCATATTGGAAGCATCATCTGATGCAAAACCAATGCAATTTTTTAATGTTTGATTACATTTTTCAATTTCATTGTTAATCAAATTAAATATATTCTCTCCTGTAGCCTCCTGAACTGGAATCAAACCTAGAAAACTAGTAGTAATTTCATTTCTTTTATCGCTGAGGTATCTAACTAAAATACACAAGTACTTTTGGGACGAGACATCAGTGGACTTGTCAATGATGAGTGTATACTTCTTGTTTTGCATATCTAGAATTAGATCAGATTATAAAGATGGTAAAATAACATTTCTTATTAGTGATATGCTCTTTGTTCGGTGCAATTTTATCTGACCAAGAGTGCGGCCACATCCATGGGCTACCATTATTTCCCCTCAGTGATCGATGGTGCGTATGGCACTATGGTAGGCTAACAGCAATTTGTAACTCTACTAATTTGACTTTATGAAGGATTTTCTTACTTGTTTTCATCACTGAAAGTGTTTTTGTTTTTTGTGTGTGTGAAGAAGATGGCGCGCTCCAATTGTGTTTTTCTGTTATTTCATGATTTGTGATATTTGAAAGTCTTGGAACAATATTACACCAGCACAATTAGAACGATCAGTGGATTTCTTGAGCCACACAAATGTCTTTTCCCATTGATCATTATATTTCCAATTAGTATCATAAGATACACCAATAACATTAGATATGCAGATGATAGTCTTGATTGCAGACAATGAACAGGACCTGCAACATTTAGTAAATGCGGTTGTTGCATACAGTGAACAACTAGGGTTACAACTTAATATTAAGAAGACACAGATTGGGAAGAAGGAAATACCACAGTGTGATATACGAATAAATGGGCATATTCTTAAGCAAGTGAATCGATACAGTTATCTCGGCACAGTCATAACATCTGATGGGAGATGCCTTGAAGAGATTAGAACAAGAATTGCCATTGCGAAGGTAGCCTTTTGCAAGATGAAAAACATACTGACCAATAACAAGATATCAATTGAAACGAGAAAAAGAGTGTTGAAGTGCTACATAGAACCTATACTTTTGTATGGATGTGAAGCGTGGACAATAAGCAGTCAAGCTGAAAAACAGCAGATGGCTGTGGAAATGTGGTTTCTGAGGAAAATGTAAAGAATACCATGGACAGACAGAAAAACCAATGAACAAGTCCTTCAAGAAACAAATGAAGACCGTAAACTGATTAGAGACATTAGACGTAGGCAGTCAACCTTTTTTGGGCATGTTATGAGAAGAAATGAATTGGTGAACTTGGTTACAACTGGCAAGATCGAAGGGAGGAGACCAAGGGGAAGACCGAGAAGTAAATACCTAGATGGCTTGGCCACATGGCATTGTCGAGACAGAAACACGGAGCTGATCCACGACTCTGGTGATCGAGTGACATGGCAGTACATGACCGCCCACGCTTATCGGCATGGCACATGATGGATGATGATCATAAGATGGTTTCCACTTTGGCATGATAATGGGCTCAATAATAAGGAATACTTGCCATGAAGGTATAATGGATGTGAAAACTTAACTTAACTGAACAATAAGTGGCTGCGCAGTGCGTGAGTGCGCACAGTACAGTACAAGTACAGTACGAAAACCATATGCATTTAATACATTACTTGTTAGGTGTTAGTTCGTTCTCGAGAATGAACCGAAAGCAGTATAAGCTAAGCTTATTGTTTTGTAATTGTTTTAGCTAAAAAGTGTTTAAAAAAGATAAAAATTAACTTGACCAATTCAAAAAAAAGAGGCATTTATAGCTAATTATTATTAAAAATTATTTTAAAAAAGCCAAAAAAAAAGTCAAAACACCAAACTGATATTTTGGCGCCAAACCTGTTTTAAAAAGCCAGATTTATCGGATTTGGCGTTAAAAAAGCCAATCTGACAGCCCTGATAAGAAATAGAATATGGCTGTAAAAAGTCAAAGCCTAAAAATTAAACAGGAGCCAACATTAGAATTAGTCTCTAACACCTCTGACCTACAGACAACAAGCGTCAACCCCAAATCTATAACCAGAGCAAGCAGGTACACTTCTGGAAGGAGTCACACGTCAGAATCCAGTAAAGCACGAAGAAGACTAAAAGAACTGCAGACCAATACGTCTCGTGTACTGTGTAGTCAGACTGATGGGGGGTCTAGTAGATAGAAAGCTAATTTGATTTCTCGAAACCAACCCATTACTTTCCTCAACATAGAAAGTACACTGATGGAAGAGGTCGAAATGGTAAAAAGGTAAAGTAAAGGACTATTTTATATGCCGTAGGTATATGGTGCTAGGCCAGATTTTGTACACCAATCGACTTTCGGTGGGAGATGTGGTCGCCTTTACTTTTCAAGACATTTCCTGGTGTCCATTTTAGGCTGTGTCGACCTGGGAGTTCAAATCAATTTTTCAAATCGCCCCAATGCGGATTCGAACCCATGGCCGCCGTGATAGCAGTCGAGCGACTAGCCACTGCACTTACCACGGCTCCCAACCCAAGGGCACACTGTCCGTTATTACCCTTCTGGTGATCACCTCCTCAGGCAGACCTCTGACATCAGTTCTACGAGCTTGGGTACATCTGAGAACAGCACTAGTCGAGAAGAGATGCCCTGCCAACACCCAAGATCCAATCCCGCACCGTTGTTTTGGCGAGCCATCGCACAACACCACTGCACAACTCTAGATCTGAAACTACGAGAAAACATCGGGGAAAAACAACAACACACAACGCTACAGGCACAATGAAGCAGAGTGAGGGGTAGATTCAATCTCGTCGTCCATTCGACCTCGTGGCCTCGTCATCGCATCTCTTCAGTTGCCTCTAAATGAGGTCATGGACTGCAATCTCGGTATTCACAGAATAACAGACTAATCCACTTACACATTGTTAACTGAATCACCTCTATCCTGGGATATTTCCACTAACCCTTCGTATTGGGGATTCCCCCCCCCCCCCCCCCCCACCATAGGCCTGCCACACGGCTGTACAGAAAAATGTCTCACACGCACTCAGGGCTATTTGCCATCGTCTGGTCAATCAAACCACAATGGCCGCCGATGTTTAAATTGCGTAACTATATTTGATATGACTCGTGTTCAGCATGCTTACTTCTTTTATACCAGCAATCTCTTATATCTCTTTTTTACTGTTACTTTACTTTTACTTTACCTTTCTTAGAGAAGAATGCAGAAAATCTACCGGACAGCCAGAAGGAGTAATACATTGTTGGGTAGAAGCTAAGACACAAAGACAACTTATAACAGTCATTAGAAAGAGTATGTCAATTAGATTAGGCCATATTATGACAAGAGAAAAACTGGAATATGTTGTAACAACTGGACAGATGTATGGAAAAAGAGATGGGGGAAGACAGCGGGAGAAGATTCTTGACAGCCTTTCAGTAATGTACATACAACTTTCAGCACATGACATTGGAAGTCGTTCCCACTGCATAGACAGAAACATCAACTCTACAATTGGAAATCATTGTACGTTGGCCCTATAAGTTACTGCAGTGGCAAAATAACTAAATCATATCTAAGAACTATTTCACAATCGTTGATTCGATTTTGTAAACAATGGTCAGTGAAAATATTCTTTGATCTGTCTAGTTAGCCGAATATCTATGCACGCCTGAGATACAAGTAAATATGAAAAGCACCCCTTGGCAGACACTACTGTCGAGTGTGAAGTATTAGCTCTTCACATACACTGAGCCAAGACCCAGAGATGTGTGTTTGAATGTGACCGCTTCCATCCCTCACCGTCTTCTGTGTCCACACAACGCCTAAAAAGTTAGTTGTATGTCACTTTACAGGACTTCGCAATCTACACCAGAGTGTATTGGTTGTTTGTAATTTACTAAGCAATTTATTGCCATTGCTTTCTGTATAACCGATGCTTCATACCATCGAAATCAACGCAAAACGATTTGCTTCCAAAACTTCCACATCTGACTTGGTGTTTGTCCATGAAGAATGACGATGACCATTCATTTCACTCAGTGGGATTGAAAGTTTGGACCCGTGAGTTCTAAGATGGCTGGTAAGGCCTACTTTGGCTCGAAATATTCATTGACAATGCGGACAAAAGAATGCTTGACGATCCAGGAGGAGGATCTCCTGCAGTATTGTTTTTTGGCCCAACCTTTTTTTTCCACAGCTCTTGCAGTCCTGTTTGCTTCCAGGTGTTTAGTGTAGTCGACGGATCAACGTCACGACATACGGGTGTAACACATACGTGCTTCATTCTACTCCTAACTCAAGCCCGAGTCCGGAGAAACTCAGCTCAATGCAAAAACTCCGTAGCATCGGCGAGGATCCTGAAATACTTTGGGTAGATTTTTAACTCGAAATTTTGCCCGGGCTGCGCCGTTAGGCTACTCTTTTTCGATTTCCAACTGCCAAGGGATTTTTTACGTGCGCAACAATACACACGGGCGTCCGATCTCACTACCCAGAGACCAGAATAAATTGTGTTACTAGAATTCCACGTGAAAAAAATCTCGACCCTCACCGGGGCTTTAACCCGGGACCTCCAGCACTCGAGGCGGACACCATATCTCGAGACCACTCAGCCCCCTGCTTCACAGGTGACTACACCCTTGCGTAATGAGTTACGTCACGGCTGATTTAGAACCCTCCACTCGGTGCGAGGAGAATGATTAAACTACCTATCACAAGCACTCAGCCGCAGCT
>JACEFZ010003735.1:100000-290000 GCA_014155875.1 Cepaea nemoralis | reverse complement strand
CGCTTTTTGTTTTCTTTCCTCTGAACTGGGCCGGATGGACACGACAGCACTCTCTGTTGACTTCGCTTCATGCACGCGAGGGCCCACTTGACACGAAGGATATCATAGCGTCCCGCAGCTCACTGAAAGTCGACCACCCACGCATCATCTTGACTCTCATACAAGTGACAAAGGCGTGGTCTTGCTTTCGCCTATAAATAAGATTCAGCGCTGACAGACGCAGGTTGAACGAGGACGAATTTAGAATTTTCGTTTTGAAAATGGAATTGGAATAGTTCAAGTACACCCACAGCGCCGCCCTTAGTCTTAGTAGTTAGTTAGTCGCGGTTCCAAATTCACGGCAAATGGTCACACCATAATGCTCCGTTCCCGTGCCAGTGAATATAACACAAAATGCCTTTTGTGATCCTGGTCTACAACAACCGGGCGTGACAGTGTATGTGAACACCGAAAAGTGGTCCTGCTTCGAAGTACAACTGCTCCTTCAGCCAGGTGATGTCATATGGAGGTGACAGGTGCTGTCATTTGGGGGTGAGAGGTTCATATTCGGGTGTTAAAACAGCTTCCAGTCTGCGACTAAGGGGCAGTAAACACGTTTCACAATATGGCTTAACGGGTTCAAGATTAGCTACAGACGGTTTGGAAACAAACCGCCTTGCGTTGATTTTTAACAGTGGTGTAGGCGTGGGTTGTTCAAAAAGCTATGGCAAACTACTGAACATAAAATGCCCAGAAAATCACAAACAACCAATAACTACTCGGCTTGACTGCGACCTCCCGTGAAGAACATGCAACTAACATTTTAAAGAGTATGTCTCTTTCTAACTGGCTCTGTGGCGAAGAAGTTACGGACATTCGAAACACAGCTGCGGGCGATTTGGCAGCAGTCCGTTTTGGGCTGGTTTTACAAAGGTATGAATGCCGGTCGTTCAGAAAGTAATAGTAACTGCTGAACGTAAACTTGCCAAAAAATCACAAACAGCTAAACATTCTGTGGTTGACTGCAACGTCCTATAAAGGATATGCAACTAATTCATAATCTTCTCGAGAGGGCGCTGCAATCTAGTATTCAGCACGAACGTTTTCAAACCAAAGACCTGTAAAGTACAGGAGCCTTTTATTAGCCTCATATTTTGATAGAACAATCAGCACTTGAAGGGTGATGTGGTCAATGTAACACTGATCACCTTCACATTCCAGAAAATGTTCTGGTCTCCAGGTTTAGGCTGAGTTGACCTGGGAGCCCAGTATTACCTGAGGTAGTAAGTAAAGGACCATTGTACACGTATTGGAGCATGCTGGACACATCTAGCTAGAGCCATATTTTTGTATAGACCAGTCGACACTCGGTGGGTGATGTGCTCAGTATCACGCCGGCCTTCTTTACTTTCCCAGACATCTCCTGGTAGTCTAGGTTACATTAAACAAAAATCCCCGACTCGATGAGGATTCAAACCACATGACCACCCTCAGCAGACAAGTGTAATAGCTACTACGCTCCACCCATGTCCTCCAAATATTATTTATCTATGTCTGTAACTCTCTTCTCCATGTATTTTAGGACTTAGCTTTTTTGTTTGCCTTGTAGGTTCCAAGAGTGTCTAGTTATATTGTCTTCAGATTGTCTCAGTGTGTGTCCTATCCTGCGCCAGCGTCTTTTCCTCACCTCTTGGTTCACTGAGACTTGTTTAGTTCTCTCCATGAGCTCCACATTGGTGATTCTGTCATACCATGTTATTCCCACTATTCTGCACAGGCATCACTTAGTGAATATTTGTAGTTTATGAGTAGTTCTTTAGTTTTTCTCCGTGTTTCTGACTCATACAGTAGTACCGATTTAACACTAAAGTTAAAAATTCCAAGTTTGGTGTTTAGGTTAACTTACTTTGACTGCCACACATTTCCTAATGCTATGAAAGCTCCTCATGACTTTTGTATTCTTATTTTAATATCTTTGTCTCTTCCCCCAATTTTTCCCAACCTTGTTTTTCAAATAGGTATAAGATTCCGCCTCTTAAAGTGAGGTTTCACCCAGGGAGATCGGGTTGTTATTTGCTTGGTTTAAGCTAATTATCTTCCTCTATGAATTGTTAGACATAGTTATTGTGACATCTCATCAAGCGTGGTTAGTTTATCGTGTATTTAATTACATGTGCGTGACAGGGGTACAATGTCGTAGAAAAGTCCAAATCATCAAGTTGCTTTGTTAGAGTCCATTGAATTCCATTTCTGGCAATCATTTGTTGTTTTCATAACCCATTCTATAACCAGTAAAAATAATAATAGTGACAAAAGACATTCTGGTCGACCTTGTGTTTTTATTTCAAATGTATCTGTTTTCCCTCATGAAGAACTCTACATTTCATATACTAAAATGTTGCTCTTATTAAGTTAATGAATTTCTGTGGGATCCCATAGTGCTGTATTAACCTCCAAAGTGATTCCTTATCAATGCCGTCAAAGACCTTATAATAATCCACAAATCCAAAGTAAAGTAGTGAATGCAGTTACAAAATTTGCTCTATTATTATGCACAATCTGACTATATTGTCATTGCACTCGGTGGATAATATGGTCATCATTACGCCTGTCACCTTTATTTCCCAGAACATTTCATGGTACACATTTTAGCCGGGGTCAACCTGGGAGGCAAATTAATTTTAAAACTTCGAATCCGCTCCAATGCGGAATGAACCAGTGACCACTGGTCAGAAAGACCAGTGTCTAGCCACTAGGTTACCACAGCTCCCGTAGATGTAGAATGCCAGCATGTGCCTTCTCCTTGTTCTGTGGTATTCTAAAGACCTTGATCTGTTACTGTTAAGCCAACAGATAATGAGATGCAGAAGTACAGGTGCTCCAGGGTAATGTTTCATGGTTATTACACTCTTTTTCCTCATCCTTGTGTGGAAACCTGAACAAAGACCCTAATGTGGCCAATGAAGAGATGGTTGACCGTGAACATCTGCTGTTATGAAGTCTGCTGATGACTAAATACTTTACATGCTGCGAAATGACAAGCCATTCACGTGATGAAAATTTATGGTCCGCACTCATGTCTTGCATAATCCACATGGACAGCCTAAGAGGCTGAATAAGCTTGTTGCTTGTAAACCACGATGTGACCCAGCCTTTACCCTTCCCAGGTTCCATAAAATTGTACAAAACCGAAGAACTTGATGTGGCGGGGATCGAATAAAAGCAGCAACAGCAAAACTACCACGACCATGATAATCATGACTATCACTATCAATATCACGATAATCATCACTAAAACGTGACAAAAACGATAATTACTATTGTGACCAAGGCAACAACCACCATCACCACCAACAATGACAACCCACAATTGCTTTTGGCAGCACTCCTTCTATTATTTCAACCATCTTCCATATTTGCATGTGATAACAAGGTCATAAGAGAATTGTATTATTTCAGTTATTAACCATCCCCCCCCCCCCCCACCCTGTCCCCAACCTGGCAACATGATACACACACCGAAACAACATCAGGCAAACATCAGTTTATACATGACTACACTGCTCCAGTACCAATAAGTCTCAGATAATACAGATCTTAGTGCGTCACATTATGAGAATCTATTCCAAACATATCCTTTCAATACTATATTATTACCGCTAATGACGTTCCCTCTGTTGTCTGTCCAAGATAGATTGTCCATTGATCAACACTCAACAATAAATGAACCAATTCATTTCTATACTAATTTCAGAATATTCAATACAAATATTGATCACAGACAATGAAAATGATTTTCAATAGCATCCGTTCGGAACTGCAATGATGACACAATGTTAAGTGATTTATACAAGGGACCGGTCTTTACTCTGTCTGTGAAGGAGAAACAGGAGAAAGTTGAAGCTAGGCACATTCATAGATCCTCATATTTGTAGGGAATGCATGAAGTATGCATTTGTTTCTTCAACGGGTTTCCCCACAATAGTGTATGACGCAACATACATCATTAACCAGAACTGCTACTCCTGTGATTTGTCAGAACAATGGAGAAGTTAGAGGCCATGATTGTGATCAAATTCCTTTTACAGGGCAAACATCTGTATAAATACACAGGAATGGAACTAGTATGATTTCTGTCTTATGGTAAAAAAACAGGTGTAAACAATTCATGTGTGGTTGCTGAAAGTTGTTATTCTGTCATGATTTGGCAAGATTTCTGTCCTTTCTAAGAGGTAGTAAAAAAACAAAAAAACAGGTGTAGACAATTCATGTGTGGCCGCTGAAAAGTTATTGTTCTGCCAAGATTTGGACGGCCATCCTCAAAATGCAACGAAGGCAATGCAATAAAGTTAAATAAAATCATTACCAGAAAAGAAACATGAAAACTGGAGATAGCAAGTGCAGGAAAAAACAGTTAACAGACTAAACATGACAAAAATGTGTTGCTGCTCTGTTCCATGCCTGCTGACACATGAACAGGACTTACAGTCCAATTTGGCGGTTAGGCTGTTGAACTGTTAAGGCCTCTGGGGTGTTTTTGTTTCTGGCTACAGTTTGCTTACATATTTTCCTCATGTTGGACTGGTAGTACATGATTCCATCGCCCAGATACTGAGTTAAGTGTGTGGAGTGACATGTGAGCTGTGGATTTTGTGTGGAATGCTTTTACATCTGTCTGCTGGGTTTGTATTGTGAACTGCATATTCAGAAAAATGGCGGACGGCAACTTGCTGTACTAGCTGGTTTTGTCTTATGCATAATGTATGTGCAACTGCTAGTTTTCTAATGACTGCTGATTCCATCGGTGATGAACTGTAATTTTCAGGGTGGACTGTTGTGTTGGCATTCTGGCAGTGGCCTGTGCGGGCTATTGGTTTTTCAGAACTGCTGTCTGTCCCACTTTTCACATAGGACAGTGTCTGATATTCACTGGCACAGAAACAGAGCATTATGGGGTGATCCTTTAACATTAAACTGGAACCGCGACTAATTAACTAATGTGAACAGAAGCAAATGAGGGTAAATTGCTGTCGACAGTTACTCACTACCTGAAAAGTTAGAAAAAATTTTGACAAATGTGGTGACAGTATGATCCATGGCGTTGGAGATCACAATTTGTGGAGAAGCATGACCGGCCACACCAGCCGACAAGGCACTGGATGATGATGGAGAGAAAAGTTTAGAGGAAGCTTGCAAGAGAAACAGGTTCATGTCAGTAAACAACATGAAGAGATGAACCGGAAGAAGCTTGCATGAGTCCACTTTAAAGAAACACAACAAGAGGGAGTTACAGAATCATTACAGTCAAACTTAAATCTGAAGATGGCACTTGTTGGAGAGATGTAAACAGTTCTTTGCACAGAAGTATCTCAGGATTCTTTCTTTCTTTCTTTCTTTCTTTCTGTCTGTCTGTCTTTCTTTCATTCTTTCTTTTGTTCTCTCTCTCTCTCCCTCTCTTTCTTTCTTTCTGTCCATCTGTCTGTCTTTCTTTCTGTCTATCTTTGTTTGTTTGTTTGTTTGTTTCTTTCTTTCAATGTTTCTTTGTTTCCTTGTTTGTTTGTCTGTCTGTCTGTCTGTTGTTTGTTTGTTTGTTTCTTTCATTGTTTGTTTGTTTCTTTCCTTGTTTGTTTGTTTGTTTGTTTCTTTCTTCCTTTCTCTCATGTCTGCTTGTAGAGAAGAGGCAAAACAAGTCTGTGGATTTGCAATGTGACATACACATATGCTGCCTTAAGCCCTGACTGTCGGACTAAGACATAGATGACCCGTCAAACAGAGAAACAACACACATGAATATTCTTGGTATACTTACCGCAATGCCCACCTCCTTGGAAGAGTAGTTGGCGTGGGTCCATGGGTCACAGTAGTAACTGCGACGGAATTTTGTCAGTGTCCCAGCGGCATGGACTGTTACATCGTTTGTGTGAAATGAGGCGTTGATGACCAGTCTCCCATCAAAGACCAGGCAAGCACAGTTGATGGCTGAGGGTGAAACAGTCCAGAATTAAACAGCCAGGAAGCATAAGGACAGAAATTCACTCCTTCAATTTCCTGCTGTAAAGGAGAATTTCTGGCCACAATTTCCTGCTGTAAAGTAGAATTACTGGCCACAATTTCTTGCTGTGAAGTAGAATTTCTGGCCACAATTTCCTGCTGTAAAGCAGAATTCCTAGCCACAATTTCTTGCTGTGAACTAGAATGTCTGGCCACAATTTCCTGCTGTAAAGCAGAACTCCTAACCACAATTTCCTGCTGTGAACTAGAATGTCTGGCCACAATTTCCTGCTGTAAAGCAGAATTCCTAGCCACAATTTCTTGCTGTGAACTAGAATGTCTGGCCACAATTTCCTGCTGGAAAGCAGAACTCCTAACCACAATTTCCTGCTGTGAACTAGAATGTCTGGCCACAATTTCCTGCTGTAAAGCAGAACTCCTAACCACAATTTCCTGCTGTAAAGCAGAATTCCTAGCCACAATTTCTTGCTGTGAACTAGAATGTCTGGCCACAATTTCCTGCTGTAAAGCAGAACTCCTAACCACAATTTCCTGCTGTGAACTAGAATGTCTGGCCACAATTTCCTGCTGTAAAGCAGAACTCCTAACCACAATTTCCTGCTGTAAAGCAGAATTCCTAGCCACAATTTCTTGCTGTGAACTAGAATGTCTGGCCACAATTTCCTGCTGTAAAGCAGAACTCCTAACCACAATTTCCTGCTGTGAACTAGAATGTCTGGCCACAATTTCCTGCTGTAAAGCAGAACTCCTAACCACAATTTCCTGCTGTAAAGCAGAATTCCTAGCCACAATTTCTTGCTGTGAACTAGAATGTCTGGCCACAATTTCCTGCTGTAAAGCAGAATTCCTAACCACAATGTCCTGCTGTGAACTAGAATGTCTGGCCATTGATAGGAACTGTGGTAGCATGCAGGCCTTGCTGGTCATGGAGGTAGGTTTGTGGCAGATTTAAATAATGTACCTGGGCTCACAGGTCGACCCAGCCTGAGATGGGGACCAGGAAATGTCTTGGGAAGTGAAGGTGACCGGAATGATATTCCCCACACCACCCCCAGAGTGCTGATTGGTCAATAAAAATCTAGGTCTAGCACCATATACCCAATAGATCTAAAATTGTAAAAAAATGTCCTTGACCTACGTACTCCAGCCACCTAGGGGGGAATGAGCATGCGGGTAAACTTTGTTAAACAGGTGCCGTAAAACAACAAAGACACATGCATGCTAGCCAACACACCAGCATGTCTCTCTAGTTGATTAAGAGGCATGTTAGCTAATACGCTGGCATGTCTCTTTAGCTGATTAAGGGGCATTTTAGCCAATACGCTGGCATGTCTCATTAAGGCTCATTAAGGGGCACCTCTCCACCACTGCAAGTAAATATTGAGGTTTAGCATTTACAAGAGAGCTTCACGTGAAAACCTTAAAAGTTTGATAGAAATTACAATAACCATGCCATTGTCTTGTAACCTGTCAATATTGTCTTGTAACCTGTCAATAATGTTGTTAAGGATGCCAAGAGTGAGATTATGGTGCAGACAAACAAAGTCTTGAGTACACTGCCAATTGACATTTAGTTCACTTAGCAGATGAATATTCAGTCTTGGTACATTACATTTTGGGTAAAATACCAAGGGCACAGTCAATGACAAGCCTGGGTACATCATCAAATGATTATACCTCATGTCTGAATACACATCAAATCATTAAGTATGCTGGATACAATTACCAACAAAACTATCATGAAATCAACTGATTCCAATAGCAACATATTTCGCTCTGCAATTATTTATAAAACATGAAAAATTGAATATTCATTTGCTAAGTGAACTAAATCTCAATTGGTAGTGTACTCAAGAAACCATCTAATGATCCGTTGAGTACACTACCAATTGAGATGTAGTTCACTTAGCAAATGAATATTCAGTCTTGGTACATTACATTTTGGGTAAAATACCAAGTGCACAGTCAATGACAAGCCTGGGTACACTACAAGTCTTGAGTACACTACCAATTGAGATTTAGTTCACTTAGCAATGTTTTGCGATATCATCGACATTCAGAGCCCAAAGAAATCAGGAGCCTTGGAATGTGATCACATCGAACAATTAGTATAATGAGTCACATCACGAAGATTTTGCTAAGAATTATCATGCAAAGAGTTAGAAAGAAAATACAACCTGAAATAGGGGAGGAACAATGTGGGTTTGTAGAAGGCAAGGGTACAGTAAATGCTGTGTATATACTGAGAACAGTAATTAAAGGTTCTATAGAAGTAAACAAAGATCTACACCTTTGCTTTATTGACTACACAAAGACTTTCGATAAAGTGAGACATGTCGACATGATAAGGATGCTTGAAGATCTACAAATTGATGGAAAAGACCTTAGACTTGTAAAAAACTTATATTGGAAATAACAAGCTGCCATAAGAATTGATAATGAAGAAGGTCCATATCAGCCTTGATTGCAGACAATGAACAGGGCCTGCAAAATTTAGTAGATGCGGTTGTTGCACACAGTGAACAACTAGGGTTAGAATTGAATTGTAAGAAGACACAGATTATGGTCATCACTAGGAAGGAAGAAATACCACAATGTATATATAAGTAAATGGGCATATTCTTAAACAAGTGAATCGGTACAACTGTCTCAGAACAGTCATAACATCTGATGGGAGATGCCTTAAAGAGATTAGAACAAGAATTGCCATGGTGAATGTAGATTTTGGCAAGATGAAAAACATACCGACCAATAAAAAGATGCCAATTGAAACGAGAACAAGAGTGTTGAAGTGCTACATAGAATCTGTACTTTTATATGGATGTTAAGCGTGGACAATGAGCAGACAAGCTGAAAAACATCTGATGGCTGTGGAAATGTGGTTTCTGAGGAAAATGCAAAGAATGCCATGGACAGACAGAAAAATCAATGAACAAGTCCTTCAAGAAACAAATGAAGATCGTAAACTGATTAGAGACATTAGACGTAGACAGTCAAAATTTTTTGGGCATGTTATGAGAAGAAATGAATTGGAGAACTTTGTGACAACTGGCAAGATCGAAGGAAACAGACCAAGGGGAAGACCAAGAATTAAATACCTGGATGGCTTGGCCACATGGCATGGTCGAGACAGAAACATGAAGCTGATCCACGACTCTGGTGATCGAGTGAGATAGCAGAACATGACCGCCCACGCTTATTGGCATGGCACATGTTAGATGGATGGATGCTATTGTCTTGTAACTTGTCAATATGGTCTTGTAACCTGTCAATAGTGTTGTTAAGGATGCCAAGAGTGAGATTATGGTGCAGACAAACATGCTGACGTCATAAGGACAGCTTAAAGACAACCACCCCACTTTTGGTATGCACCAGATAGGAGCAGTATTCTGTTATCCATTTTTTGATCAGTGAAGGGGTGACACCTGTAGAAATTCATTGGCCAATGAAGGTCCAGTATGACGATGCATGCCTGCCAATCCAGCAAGTGTATGAGTAGAGTAGGAAGTTTCAAAACGGCGTGACTTCTGTGGAGTTGATTTTTCTGCGTAAATCCAAGCACTTTATCGGCACAGGAGGACATGCATTGAACATATTGGTGACTACATCGAAAAATTATACATTTATTCTTTGCTTTTTCAGAATATTTACCACAAAAAAAAACAAAAAAAACATTTAAGGTTTTCATTTTAATCCCCCTTGTATTTTCACTAATGTGTATTAGAAAAATGCAGTTGCTGTTGTTGGTGATGATGATTATTATCTCAATGCTGCTGCATTGCCTATTCTTGGCAGCCCAGTGTCAGGTTTAATAAGGTGTAGTTCCTCTCCAGCTCATCCAGGGACCCGTAGGCTGAACTGAAATATTAACAGTTGTAATGATTTTTTTTAGCTTTTCCCTGGTGTTTGACAGTACAGGACACCTGAACAGAAGGTGTTGGTTGTTTTACAAGGTGGTCTATAAGACCACGGGGCTAGCACCATATACCCAATATGCCACAAGGCGTGGAAAATAGATCCTTCTTTTTAAAGAAAATGATGGCAATGTGAAAGTTTACATGATGAAGAAAACTTACCTTTGAATGCATCTATGTCCACACCACGTTTGTAGAAGCAGATCAAGGCCTGCAGAATTGAGTTACATACAGTTGTGTTACTATTAAATCAATGACTGACATTTAGATTAGATACATGTAATTAAAAGTCACACAAAGTGTCTTACATTCTGTCCTCCCAACTACTTATCTTTCACACAGCAATGACATGTTCAGGGATGGAAGAAATTCAATAAAACCTGTGAGCATGAAGTAACCAATAAGCACAAGGCACATAACCTGGTGCAGAGTGAGTAAATCGCTCGGTCATAATGAGTGAAACTATCCGTCATAATGAGTGAAACTATCCATCACAATGAGTGAATCTATCCATGAGAAAGAGTGAATCTATCTGTGAGAATGAGTGAATCTATCTGCGAGAATGAGTGAATCTATCTGCAAGAATGAGTGAATCTATTTGTGAGAATGAGTGAATCTTTCTGCAAGAATGAGTGAATCTATCTGTGAGAATGAGTGAATCTATCTGCAAGAATGAGTGAATCTATCTGCAAGAATGAGTGAATCTATCTGTGAGAATGAATGAATGAATGAATGAATCCATCCATCCATCCATCCATCCATCCATCTATCTATCTATCTATCAAAATGAGTGAATATATCTGTTCATACATATGGTATACAAACTGTTGCAGAAGTGTCCAAAACTTACAGAACAGAGAAAAGTATTTTGGCCAACACCCACTCCATTTGAAGACAAAATTCTATGCAGACATCAACAAGCTCAAGTTGACTTCTGCTGTCTTTTGCATTTATTCATACTGATGTATGAATGTAACTATAAATGCAGAAAAAGAAGTGGAGGAGGAGGAGGAGGAGGAGGAGGAGGAGGAGGAGGAGGAGGAGGAGGAGGAGGAGGAGGAGAAGAAGAAGAGGAGGAGAAGAAGAAGAAGAAGAGGTTGAAGTATACAAAGTGAGTCTGGATGGTCTCATTGTTTACTATTGTCATATATATATATATGTGTGTGTGTGTGTGTGCGCGTGTGTGCGTGCACACACACACACACACAGATGACAAATGCATGGCAAGGCATTACAAACAAGGTAAAGCTATAAGAAATTCTCAAAGCCTATATAGTCAGAAGAAACATACACTTGTG
Source organism: Cepaea nemoralis (assembly GCA_014155875.1). Taxonomy (NCBI): domain Eukaryota; kingdom Metazoa; phylum Mollusca; class Gastropoda; order Stylommatophora; family Helicidae; genus Cepaea; species Cepaea nemoralis. Next base: position 278,797 of record JACEFZ010003735.1, on the reverse strand, counting down.
AAACACAAACACTTAACCAGACAGTTGCAAAGAAATTTGTAGCATTCAAAATGAAATGCTATAGAAGGATGCTGTAAATATCATGGACCTCCCAACAAAAAAACAACACATGACCATCAACAAAGGACTGAAGGTAAGGTAATAAACACAACAGAAAATTGGTACCCATTTATATATATATATTATATATTACATATTACAGTAAAACTTTTAGCTGGCCCACTAGTCATATGTTCTAATTCCCTTTGACCCAATTCTTATTCATTGCCTGGGCTCCCAGGTTGACCCAGTCTAGAAAAGATATCAGGACATTTTCTCAGAAGTGATGGCAGTTGGCATGATACTGAGCACATCACTCTAAGAAGTGATGGCAGTTGGCGTGATACTGACCACATCACTCTAAGAAGTGAAGGCAATTGGTGTGATACTGACCACATCACTCTAAGAAGTGAAGGCAGTTGGCATAATACTGACCACATCACTCTTTGAGCGGTGATTGGTCTAAAAATATACAGCTTATGAAAAACATGCTGTACATTTTACAATTAAACACAAAATATGAACATTTGTCAGTCTCATTAAGAGAAAAAATAACATGGAAAGTCATAATGCAAGGCTTGGTTTCTGCAAAAATGAGGACAAAGCAGACGTAGACAGTAATGGCTAAGACAACAGTGCGAGGCTGAATATCACTAGCAAATGAAAGATGAGATAACAAAAAATACTGATACTTTTAGACTGGCTGTTGTAGGAATATCATCATCATCATCATCATCATCATCGTCATCATCATCATCATCATCATCATCATCATCATCATCATCATCATCATCATCATCATCATCATCATCCAGTTCCTTGCCGACTGGCTGGGTGATCATGCATCTCCAAAAATTGCAATTTCCGACGGTGTGGATCAATTCGTGTGTTGACTCCCTTCCATGCCATGACACAAGACTCATGAATTTTCTCACACTGTCTTCATCTATCTCTCTTTCCACAAATCTTTCTGGTTGTCACAACATGTTCCAGTTTTTGTCTTCTCCTAATGTGGTCAAAAATTATGACTTTTTCTTTCTAATGTTTGTGATAAGTTGTCTTTACGACTTAGTTCCCCTCAAAATATCCAGATTGCTCATTTTGGTTGTCCAATTAATTTTCAGCATTCTTCTATAAAATCACATATTCAAGGCTTCCAGGGCTTTTTTTCACATGATTACTAATTGTTTGCTATAGGTAGCAATTTTGGTCAATATTTAAAAATTGGGTTTTTACTTATGAAATCATACCAGTTAGATAGAGCTTGACAAGACGAATCCAACGGTATCTCAACGAAGACTATACGTTGATTCTAAGAGGAGTTATGAATTATATGGTGACGTAATTTAATACCAGGAAGTGCAATGATGAATTAACTGATAAGTCAGGATTTATCGCGGCCCTAAGATTGGAAACTGAGAAATTCTGCTTTCTATTACCGTGGCTTGTTTATTTGTAAACGGGCAACGTTGTGCCATATATCATTGCGTCCGGGGCGGCGAGGCCTAACTTGACGTATTATTTATTTTTTTTATAGGATGTGCCGTGACCTAATTAACAATTTAAAATGGCCGCCAACTGTTTATTATTTGCCTTCTATTACCGTGGCTTGTTTATTTTTAAACGGACAACGTTGTGCCATATATCATTGTGTCCGGAGCATCGAGGCCTAACTTGACGTATTATTTATTTTTCGATAGGATGTGCCGTGACCTAATTAACAATGTAGCCACTGCAGGGTCTTCTCCGTGATTATTTATTGTATTTTGTGTAGGTATTTGTTTGCTGATGAAACTAGTTAAAACGTCCTATGTTTTTCGTTATTCTTTTATGTAAGCTTCATTACTCTGTGTAATTTTATATTTTTTATATTTTCAGATTTGTCGCAGTACAAAAAGAAAAAAAAGAGACAAGTGAAATATTTCATCCAGCTAACCTTCCGAGGAGATGAATAGGTCCAAGTGGGCTGCCCATGGCCACTCGCTCAATTTGGCGATATGACTTGTTTAGACAGTTGAATTGAATGTCGGCGGTACATAATTTTAATAGCTACACATTCCGAATTGGGTGGACAAGATATTACACACAGAAGATGGTAGCCTAGGCAGGCCGACACACCGGAACAGTCCGGCTTCATTGGTCGGGAGACATGTGTATATTTCAGTTTGAAGGATGTATCTAGTTAATTCACGTAAGTATTTGATTTCTGCAGTATCTACCTGACGAGATGCAGTGAAATATGTCAGGCAATAAATCGTGCAATCTATTGTTTGTGTCTTCATTATTCAAATATATAGAAACTCACCACAGGAAGGTGTGCACCTGAATTGTTTTATAAAATTGACACAGGCTGTGGCAAAGTAGGTGTGACAGGCAGAATCTTGAATGTCACAGGAAATGGTTCAAGAAAGAGTGTCACAAGTGATGGCCATTCTTTGGTTAATTGCTTTTTATGTTTCACAACTAATTTTTTAAATATATGTAAATTATTAGTAAGAGTACTTTCCTGTATTAGCTTGCCTGGTTCGTTGGCATGAATGAGACTCCTCACTTCTCTCAGGTGTATAACGCAGGTGTATAATATAATTTAGTATTAGGATCCAGAACACCAAAGACCGAGATCTGTGGAAAGCCATGAACGCCTACGCCAGCCGGCACTTGATGATGATTATTATTAGTATTTGCATATACAGAGAATATTTTAAAATGGGGTTTCTACTTATGATTTGGTAACAGGAAAGTAAAGGTCACATTCCTCTTTCGATAGAATGTTGAGAGGAATGAGAGGATCAACTTCATTGCACCAGGTTTGCTCAGTCTCTTTCCACACGGCGGCCTGGCGAAAGCATCGTACAAAGCACAAGAGTCTCAGAGTCTCTGACAAAGATGCACTTGACTTATAAGACTTTTTGTTATGATGTGCTGTGACCTAATTGCTAGTTAAAAATAGCTGCACATTTATTATATTAATTAAATGTTATGTGAAATGTTCGTCGTTAGTGAAAGAACAATTCATGAAAATGTATCATATTGTCTTAATGTACTAACTGCATTGCGACAGCTTTCTTTTGTTGATTAAATATTATAAACATTAATGTAAGTAACTGTCATATGGCAAATGACAGTGGTGCAACATTCAAGTGATGAGCTAGCGCATAAAAGAAGAAGATACAGAGTGTCACAAATGTTGAACATAGTGACACCAACATTGAACGCAATTTAGACGTCATGGTACGACGTCACATAACGCCGTAACGGCTCAAGCATTAGGGTGTGATCCAGCAAAGACAGCGTTAGGACGTGTTTCACCAGCATTCACGGAATACCGACCGTTATACTGCGGCCAGTCCTCGGTGTCCACATGAAGTCACGCTGGTTTGTGTCCTGCAATTGACTACAGGCATTCCTGGCTCTACTGATGCCACGATCGCTGGTATTCGCACGGGTCTAATTATGACCGGGCCAAGGACATGGGCCGTTGGAGCTCGATTAGGGTGAACTCCGGTTGAAGGTAGGAAAGTGTAGTTGATTAGCATTACCAGGATACTAGGCGGCAAGCTCTGCTCTCAACATTCTCACTGGTCTGGGGAGATGATGTCTGATTGAAGAGCGGGAGTGAATGTTGCACGAGAATGACTCAAGTCTGAATCAGCACAACCACTCATAGCCGTCATCCAAGATCAGCTGTGGTAAAATACATCGCAGTTCACTCCACTGGCACTGCACCAGATCTAATTATAAATAAATACAGGTCCGCTATAGTTTATTTTATGGGCGCCGCAATCTTACATGACATGACGGCCATGGCGATGTCACTAATTTTTCCCCCCTGAATTTCAGCTAACAGCAGCTGTGTTGAAACTCCTCATGTTTATGTAAAATTGGACGAGGCATTCAAAAATACAATAAAAAGTTTAGGCTTCTTTAAGCTACAAGAGTTATAAGACAAATTACCGTAATATTCGTGAATATAGTCAAATAAAATCTTGAGAAAACGGTTTTTTCGGCGCAATCACTTTGCCGCGAAGCAGACGATCCAATACTTAAAATATTAGAATAACCTCCCCTTTCATCGCACCACGCTTCTTTCGTTTTTTTTTAATTTTTAGAAGGACATACTCAGACCGGAAGTGAAATCGTTGGTCGCTACTAAAAGTTCGCGAAAATACGAAAACGAAACAGGAAGTAAACGGGAAAACCCAATGACTCTGACATTGCTACTATAGGGACAACATTTTGAAAATGATGCACCAGATGACAATAACAACTCCTTGTGAGTGCATGCCTCTTCTAGAGAACAATAACGAGCCCAATACTGCAAGGCTCATGATGACAATCAGATAGATGTCCTTGATTTGCTGCAAACATACCTGGCATTCCAGTCTAACATGACTGCGCTGGGTTGTAAACGCAACCGTCTTGATTGCACTGCCATCCTCAATTTGTCCATCATTCCAGTTAGCCAGGTAGCAGTCACTGTGAACTTTGATCCCCAGGTTACGAAGGGTGGATTTTATCTCATTCTCTACAACTGGGTTGTTGAAACAAGTGATGCCCTGATGAACACAATGAAGTAAATATTCACATTTAGGACAACTTAACTCATTCATTAAGTCAGTAATTGTAACGTGTTTTGAGTTCATGGCCCTCTTGATCAGCGACATTCTTTTTGTGGCTTCCATGTTATGTTAGCTGCATGTCCTATATAGGGTGTTACAATTAACCCTAGCATTTACTGGCTATTTATAATTTACTAGCCAATGATAGTTCAATAGTTCACCTTTGCTTTTTGAATAGTGGATGCTTTATGTCATCAAAATTAACACAAAGTGTTTTGCTTTGAAATCACTGGCAGCAGATTTCAATCCCTCAACTTGGTATGACAGAGAATTGTGAAACATAATTTCACTAACCCCCAAGCCACAGGTTCCTGTATGATAAATGGGAAATTGGTAAAATTGGTAAAAACTTTAAGTGGTTTGACAATTAGCATAGCTTTTTTGAGAGCAGGCGAGCTTTGGAAAAGCCTCTCTTTCCATTAATCTGACCAGTTATTATTAATCGTACCAGTTATATGTTTCGGTTTTACTCTTCTCATTATGTGAAAAAAAATGTTGCTTGCTTCCTTCTAAGGTCTGTTTCCTTCGTGTCTTGACTTCAATCACTGAATTACTGATTTTATGTGACCATAGTATTTTTAACATTATACTGTGACACTCCATTTTTGTAGCCTCAAGAAATTTTCTTGCAGAACTAAACTCAGAGAGACATTAAAAACATATCCCCGCAAAAGGACACAAGTATTTCATAAATGAAGGTGAAAAAAAGGTAAATGCAGTCTATAACAGATACTATGCTCGAGTTGTAAAGTGCTGGACTTGCAAATAAACTAGGTCATTGCATAATGAGAATTAGTGATTATTTCCCTTATTCACTGCATTCCCTTTCCAAACAATTTCCAGGAAATTCTTAAATTATCCCCACTTTTATTCAGCAAAAGAGATAGGAAGATGAAAGGAAATTACACCTGTTCTTCACTGACATTCCTTCTCATCTGGCAACAAACTTGTATTAAATAAATAAATGGGAACTCACATTAGCAATTGGTGGCTCCACAAGAACAAGGGCACTGCCAGGAATGCCCAGCTTGAGCAGTGCTTGCAGGCATGTAAAAGTATCAATGGTGCCGCCGTACACAACAATTTTCTCTGCAAAATTATTATAAGAAACTATCATTACTGCACGTCTTCTTCTCCTTCCTTGTTTGCACTCAAACCACCATGCTAATGACTTCAATAAAAGCGGTTGTCAGTTTTATTTTACCCAGTAGACAATTAGAAACTATTTTTAAATTATTACATCTTCCAGAAAGTGTACACACAATTTCTAGCACAGGTACTCCAAATAATGTACATGATTTTATGCCTTCCTGCAAGAAAAAAAAGTAGAGAAAGGTTACTCTGGATTAAGCTATCAATTAAAAACATTCGTTTAAAGAAAAATATGTTCCAGTCACTTTTGCAGCTTTAATTCTCCTTAAATCCTTCTTCATTCACACGCAGACCTTCACTTAATGTCTCCAATAATAGCAGTTGTCTGTTTCAGCTTCCTGACACTTCATCACCGGACTATTGCTACGTAGACATAAATCTCACAAAATAATCTCAAAAACTGTGTATTACACCATTATCTGGTGTATGTCAGAAGGATATCGTAGCTAGGATTTTAAGGCCATTAGCTGAAAGCAGTTGCCATGGAGTGTACAGTTTGGGCTTTTGTTTCACCTCTAAATGCAATTATATAACACCAAAAAACTTTCACTCAGTGAGGATTAAGTATTGTTAATGAGAGATTTTAAAAGATAAGATGAAAATGACACAATGACCACGCTATTTCTTCACAAAGAAATTAAGCATAATGGGGACACACAGAAGCAATTAAGTCCTCTATTCTTCAAGTGGTACAAGATTGAACAATCCAAATTGAGAAGGTTAGAAACAAAACAAGAAAATGTTGATGTTTATTCTGCAATTTGTTATTATCAATTAATTGTTATGAGTAGTTTGTAATCTGCTGTTGCCTTGACATATTTCACAAGTAATTAAACCTACCCACAATAACATATTCATCACATGCAAATTTCTTAAATTATATGTATGGAGGTCAAGAAAAAAATCATCTGTTTATGCCTCAAGCATAAGCTGATGGGAGGTCACAAACCAAGATTTATGAAAAGTCTGAGAGAAATAACAACAATCAAATTGCTTAAAGCAGTATATAAGTCAAGGACATCATAGCTTAAACATAACTTATTGCATTAAGATTAGATAAACAAAGGGCAATTCTTGACAAAGGAGAATCGGTTAGCCAAAGAAACTTTGAAATACCAAGGTGTACAGAGATCTGGCTGTGAAGGCATTTGAAATACTGAGGTGTACAGAGATCTGGCTGTGAAGACATTTGAAATACCAAGGTGTACAGAGATCTGGCTGTAAAGACATTTGAAATACCAAGGTGTACAGAGATCTGGCTGTGAAGACATTTGAAATACTGAGGTGTACAGAGATCAGGCTGTGAAGACATTTGAAATACCAAGGTGTACAGAGATCTGGCTGTGAAGGCATTTGAAATACTGAGGTGTACAGAGATCAGGCTGTGAAGACATTTGAAATACCAAGGTGTACAGAGATCTGGCAGCGAAGGCATTTGAAATACTGAGGTGTACAGAGATCTGGCTGTGAAGGCATTTGAAATACTGAGGTGTACAGAGATCTGGCTGTGAAGGCATTTGAAATACTGAGGTGTACAGAGATCTGGCTGTGAAGACATTTGAAATACTGAGGTGTACAGAGATCTGGCTGTGAAGGCATTTGAAATACTGAGGTGTACAGAGATCTGGCTGTGAAGACATTTGAAATACCAAGGTATACAGAGATCTGGCTGTGAAGACATTTGAAATACTGACGTGTTCAGAGATTTGACTGTGAAGACATTTGAAATACTGAGGTGTACAGAGATCTGGCTGTGAAGGCATTTGAAATACTGAGGTGTACAGAGATCTGGCTGTGAAGGCATTTGAAATACTGAGGTGTACAGAGATCTGGCTGTGAAGGCATTTGAAATACTGAGGTGTACAGAGATCTGGCTGTGAAGGCATTTGAAATACTGAGGTGTACAGAGATCTGGCTGTGAAGGCATTTGAAATACTGAGGTGTACAGAGATCTGGCTGTGAAGGCATTTGAAATACTGAGGTGTACAGAGATCTGGCTGTGAAGACATTTGAAATACTGAGGTGTACAGAGATCTGGCTGTGCAGACATTTGAAATACTGAGGTGTACAGAGATCTGGCTGTGAAGACATTTGAAATACTGAGGTGTACAGAGATCTGGCTGTGCAGACATTTGAAATACTGAGGTGTACAGAGATCTGGCTGTGCAGACATTTGAAATACTGAGGTGTACAGAGATCTGGCTGTGAAGACATTTGAAATACTGAGGTGTACAGAGATCTGGCTGTGAAGGCATTTGAAATACTGAGGTGTACAGAGATCTGGCTGTGAAGACATTTGAAATACTGAGGTGTACAGAGATCTGGCTGTGCAGACATTTGAAATACTGAGGTGTACAGAGATCTGGCTGTGAACACATTTGAAATACTGACGTGTTCAGAGATTTGACTGTGAAGACATGTGAAATACTGAGGTGTACAGAGATCTGGCTGTGAAGACATTTGAAATACTGACAACAGCTGTAGTAGTCATGTATCACTAATGAGACACAATTGTGAAGTTTCAAAACTAGGCCTAGTGTTGACAACTTGATACTGATGATGATGATGAAGAAGAAAGGATTACAGATTGTTACTCACTGTTGGTCTTCATGAGCTGATGCTCTGCTCTGTACAGCAACACTGCAGCATCATAGGAGTCATTGACCAAGAACAGGTTAGGAGGAACTGGACCGTCATATCTTAAATCTGGTGACTGCGGTAAAGAGTCATTGCAGGCCCCATTGTAGACATCTGCCTTTGTGGGAGCTGGGACATAGTACTGCAGACCTGTGGCCAGAATCAGGTGGTCATAGGGCACGATGGCACTGTCATTTACAATAACTTGTTTCTTTGTTCTGTTATGGAAGACAAGCATACACATACATTTTAAAATATTCAAAATGTGTTCTTCCTCTTTTGTTTTCTGCCTATTATTCCCCAACCAAGCACAGGCATTCAACTAAGTCACTCCAAGCCCTCTTATTCATTGTTATCTTTCGCAGTTCCCTTATTGTTCTCCCCAGATTATTCATCTCTATCTATAAATATCTTCTCCTTGTGTTTAGAGGTCTCCCTCTGCTTCCTTTGGCCTGGGTTCTGGAGGGAGGACTTTTTAATGATACCATTAACAGGTTTTTTTCAAGGTGTGTCCTGTCCAGGTGATATTTGGTCATAATAGTGGACCTGATGAGACTGATGAGTTAACTTTCCTTTCAGAGTCCCTGGCATATTTTAGTAATAATTTATTTTTTGTCGAATACAGCATATGAAAAACGTTTTCTTTGTTAACTTAAGGCCACAATTTAGGAGTGGTTGAAAGATGACAGAGGTTGGACTTTTATAGCCTGTCGACTGCACTGGGTTTCCTGGAGACTGATTAACTCTCTTTTCCACCCATGCTGGTATTCATGGGCATGGCTGGAGTGTTGTGATGTCTCATCTGTTAACCAATCAATAATCAACCACCATGTCAGCATATGAGTTAACAGTGAAACAAAGCTCAGACATGTTGGTTAGAAAAGAAGATCATTACATTTTGCTGACTCTTTTCAATGTTTTCTGATCCTAACAGTTATTACATATTGACTTACTATGTCCTAGTTATCAACTGAATTCCTTTTGTCCTAGACAGTCACTGATAAATGTCCTTCTGTCCCAAACAGTTCCTAATCAATCTCCATCCCAGACAGTTACTAACAAACTTCTCTCTGCACCAGTCAGTTACTTACCAGTCTCTGTAGACTATCAAACAACTCAGCTATTTACTAATAAATCTTTGTCCTAGACAGTTACTATCACAACTTATGTCCTACATGGTCACTATCAAACATCTCTATCATGGAAAACTACCATCAAAACATCCCTCTCTCCTTGACAGTTAGTATTAAAATATCCCTCTGTCTCTGACAGTTAGTATCAAAACATCCCTCCATCCCTGATAGTATCAAAACATCCCTCTATCCCTGACAGTATCAAAACATCCCTCTGTCCCTGAAAGTTAGTATCAACACATCCCTCTCTCCCTGATAGTTAGTATCAAAACATCTCTCTGTCCCTGACAGTTAGTTTCAAAACATCCCTCTGTCCCTGACAGTTAGTATCAAAGCATCCCCCTGCCCCTGACAGTTAGTATCAAAACATCCCTCTGTCCCTGACAGTTAGTATCAAAACATCCCTCTATCCCTGACAGCATCAAAACATCCCTCTATCCCTGACAGTATCAAAACATCCCTCTATCCCCAACAGCATCAAAACATCCCTCTATCCCTGACAGTATCAAAACATCTCTCTGTCTCTAAAAGTTAGTATCAAAACATCCCTACATTCCTGACAGTTGGTATCAAAACATCCCTCTGTCCCTGACAGTTAGTATCAAAACATCCCTCTGTCCCTGACAGTTAGTATTAAAACATCCCTCTGTCCCTGACAGTTAGTATCAAAACATCCCTCTGTCCCTGACAGTTACTATCAAAACATCTCTCTGTCACTGACAGTTACTATCAAACCCTCCTGTCCTGGACAGTTATTGTCAAACATCCCTCTTGTCCTGGCAGTTACTATAACAGCATAATGTTCTAGACAGTTATTGTAAAACCATCCAGCTCCAGATAGCAATTAACATCAATCCTCCCTGTCACAGTTAGCTACTATCTAACCTCTTTTAGCCATAGACAGCTACAATTTTATAACCTACTAAGACATGTGTTACTTTACAGTAACAATGACATAAAGTAGCAAGAGTTCAGAAACTATGTAGTTAACAAAGTAAGGTAAGCTGCTGGGTATAAAACAGTAATGTAGTAACCAATCTTTGTAAGGTCAGCTGCTAGGTATAAAACAGTAATGTAGTAACCAATCTTTGTTAGGTCAGCTGCTGGGTATAAAACAGTAATGTAGTAACCAATCTTTGTAAGGTCAGCTGCTGGGTATAGAACAGTAATGTAGTAACCAGTAAGGTCAGCTGCTGGGTATAGAACAGTAATGTAGTAACCAATCTTTGTAAGGTCAGCTGCTGGGTATAGAACAGTAATGTAGTAACCAGTAAGGTCAGCTGCTGAGTATAGAACAGTAATGTAGTAACCAGTCTTTGTAAGGTTGGCTGCTGGGTATACAACAGTAATGTAGTAACCAGTAAGGTCAGCTGCTGGGTATAGAACAGTAATGTAGTAACCAGTCTTTGTAAGGTTGGCTGCTGGGTATAGAACAGTAATGTAGTAACCAATCTTTGTAAGGTCAGCTGCTGGGTATAGAACAGTAATGTAGTAACCAGTCGTTGTAAGGTCAGCTGCTGGGTATAGAACAGTAATGTAGTAACCAATCTTTGTAAGGTCAGCTGCTGGGTATAGAACAGTAATGTAGTAACCAATCGTTGTAAGGTCAGCTGCTGGGTATAGAACAGTAATGTAGTAACCAGTCTTTGTAAGGTCAGCTGCTGGCTATAGAACAGAAATGTAGTAACCAGTCTTTGTACGGTCAGCTGCTGGGTATAGAACAATAATGTAGTAACCAGTAAGGTCAGCTGCTGGGTATAGAACAGTAATGTAGTAACCAATCTTTGTAAGGTCAACTGCTGGGTATAGAACAGTAATGTAGTAACCAGTAAGGTCAGCTGCTGGGTATAGAACAGTAATGTAGTAACCAGTCTTTGTAAGGTTGGCTGCTGGGTATAGAACAGTAATGTAGTAACCAGTAAGGTCAGCTGCTGGATATAGAACAATAATGTAGTAACCAGTCTTTGTAAGGTCAGCTGCTGGGTATAGAACAGTAATGTAGTAACCAATCTTTGTAAGGTCAGCTGCTGGGTATAGAACAGTAATGTAGTAACCAGTAAGGTCAGCTGCTGGGTATAGAACAATAATGTAGTAACCAGTCTTTGTAAGGTCAGCTGCTGGGTATAGAACAGTAATGTAGTAACCAATCTTTGTAAGGTCAGCTGCTGGGTATAGAACAGTAATGTAGTAACCAGTAAGGTCAGCTGCTGGGTATAGAACAGTAATGTAGTAACCAGTAAGGTCAGCTGCTGGGTATAGAACAATAATGTAGTAACCAGTCTTTGTAAGGTCAGCTGCTGGGTATAGAACAGTAATGTAGTAACCAATAAGGTCAGCTGCTGGGTATAGAACAGTAATGTAGTAACCAGTAAGGTCAGCTGCTAGGTATAGAACAGTAATGCAGTAACCAATCTTTGTAAGGTCAGCTGCTGGGTATAGAACAGTAATGTAGTAACCAGTCTTTGTTAGGTCAGCTGCTGGGTATAGAACAGTAATGTAGTAACCAGTAAGGTCAGCTGCTGGGTATAGAACAGTAATGTAGTAACCAGTCTTTGTTAGGTCAGCTGCTGGGTATAGAACAGTAATGTAGTAACCAATAAGGTCAGCTGCTGGGTATAGAACAGTAATGTAGTAACCAGTAAGGTCAGCTGCTAGGTATAGAACAGTAATGCAGTAACCAATCTTTGTAAGGTCAGCTGCTGGGTATAGAACAGTAATGTAGTACAGGGCCAATTTACATGCCTCAAGGTGTATTGGACATAAGGTGCTAGACGCAAATTGTGGGATCATGTGGTCACTATCAGGCCAGATTCCATAACTTTCCAAGATATTTTCTGCTACTGATTTAGCTGGTTAGAAAATATGCCTCAACGCGAATTTGAACACATTGCCACTCGTACCACAGGCAAGCATCTAGTCAATGACTACCATGATATAGAAAGAGTTAATAAAAACTTCTCTATGAGCCACATGAAGCGGCTTCTGGTAAATGTAATAAAAAATGTCAGCTGCTTAATGTAGGTTGTGCTTTTACTAAGAACCAACTTGAAACCAAGGAAATAATCAGCATCAAACAAACATCTTGTGGTTGTAGATATTGTAAGAAGCCCACCTGTTGATGGATGTCATCTTGCCATACACCACATTGACCCAGGTTCTCAGAGCCATCTTGGCATAATCAATGTGGTTGTAGCAGTAGCTGAAAGATTGAATACAAACAGACATTTAAGACTCCGCAAAAGAAAAATCGTTCTATACACAAGTACTCAGTAAATATACATTGTGCATAGGTTCCGCGGCGAAGGCGTTATGGACGCAGTATATAATCCCACATACCAATTTCGAAACACAGCTGTGGGCGATTTGGCAGCAGATCGCCTTACATTGGTTTTTTATGAAATGTTATGGGTGATAGTTGTTTAGAAAGCAATGGCAAACTACTGAATGTAAACTTGCCCAGGAATCAGTAACAGCCAAAATATGCTGGGGTTGACTGCAACGTCCTGTAATATTATAGGCTGTAAGCTCTTCTGGATACCTAGCTTTCTCAGATAAGGGTGAAAAACAGGAGGTCCATGTGTAAGCAATGTACACAAAACCATGGCAGTTAGAATCACAAAGAGTGGGCCATAAGAGAACTGCCCTGGCAGAATTGTTAATCAAGAAAATCTACCCAGGGTAGATAGAGGCTGTTAGCTTGGGTGGAATTTGAAGGAAGCAAACCATTCAGAAATGCATGCCGCAGGTGAATGCACTGACCTTTGAGGTGTATAATTAGGTGTGCCAAACTTCCCTTTTAAAGGAACCAAGTAGAAGAATCACCAAGTATTTGATGTCCATAGTCACATTTAACAATCATTTGTTAATGAGGGTCTCCTGGTAATCTGTATATCTATTTATTAATTAAACAACAAAGACACTTTTAAAATATAAAATCCTGTTAAACTCTCCTGAACTTCTGGATGATAATTGAGAAATATGGTGTTGACAAGATCTGAACATTGAAGAAAACCTGCTCATAAACAGCATCATGACTCAGAAACAGAAACATGTTAGCCGTATTAAAAGGTCACAGTGGCTGGGAAAGAGCATTGATGGAGTATTGCGTTTCTGTGTGAAGAGGGAGGGCCGGACGGCCCAAAATTGGACGCAGACATCTTGGAGCTGGGAGAACTGGCAAGGAATTGAGATACCTTTTGGAGAGCCGTGATAAGAGCGGCATTCTGCAAAGGATCTGATATGTGATAAGGAATGTTTGTAGTCATTTCAGATAATGGACTTTAAATTTACTTATTAATGGTCTTTGAAGCAATACATAACATTTATGGTGTGCTTTACGTGTTCTTCATATAAATGTTACAATTTCATACCATACCATTTCTGCTTTAATATTTACATCTTTTCATTATATGACCAAAAAATGTTAGAAGTTTACTTTCAAGAGTGATTTCCCTTATATATGAATTTGTTTTCTAGTAATGTGCCGCTTAATCCTGATTTGCAGCTCTCTAGGGCTGTCTATCTTCAACATGTCTTATCCTTATTGTGCTGGTTCCTATTTTCCATTAGTGGTGGCCATTGTTTATCTAACATTGACATTTGTTTTACACTGTATATATGAAAAGTGCAGAATTTGAAATATTTATATTAGAAAGCGTTGGTTCTTCATTCATGATCTACAGTCGCAGTAAGAGAAAGTGGCTAGATGATTTGAGTGTGAGATTTTCCTGGCAGGGAGAGGTTTAAAGTCGAGAGAACTGACTTCATTGCAATGGGTTTGTCCAAGTTTAGGGAGTCTCTATGGTGAAGTGGTTAAGCTTTCTGCCTCATGCTCTGAAAGTTGTGGGTTCGATACCAAGCAATGTCTTTCGGTTCACGAGTGCATTTTCTCAGAGACTCCTGGGGGTCATTGCTGGAGCTATGGAGTTTGTGCTTTGTTTTGTGTGATGCTTTCAGCTAGCTGCCCTGTGGGAAGAGACTGAGCCATATGGGATAAAACCCGGTGCAATGAAGTCAACCCTCTTGATTTTTAAGACTTTTCTTTATATAATATAATAATAGCACTGTAAGTGGTGCTCATATAATATTAACTGTTTAAGTGCCATGGGATGATTAATCACCTTAAGCAACTTCCTGTATCTTCCGTGGGCTTATATATTACCAAGATGTTGTCATTGTGTTATAATACAACATGTCTGCTACCATATTAACAACTTTTAAGTTATAACTGAAACACCTTCACTTTCCATTTTCTGCCATCCATGTTTGGTTTGTCTAAACCTAAATTTTGTTTAGCACTAATAGCATGCTAATAGAACTGCAAGTGATGCATATTTTACACCAACACAGTTTCTAGTCCTTCATATAGCATATTAATAGCAATATAAGTGGTTCATATAGCATATTAATAGCACTTAAAAGGGTGCATATAGAATACTAATGGTACTTAAAAGTGGTGTATATAGCATAATAAGAGCACTTAAAGTAGTGCATATAGCATATTGACAGTACTACAAGTGATGCATAGCATATTAAGAGTCATGCAACTAGTGCATATAGCATTCTGATAGTACTTAAAGTAGTGAATGCAACATTCTGACAGTGCTTAAAGTAGTGCATACAGCATTCTGACAGTACTTAAAGTGGTCCATATGCCACATGGTGGTCACGCCCACACGCACCACCTAATGTGAATTAGGAGATTCCCAGTCTAACAATAGAATGACTTGACGACTAGAAACTGAGGACGACGTAATCATCGTCAGGGACAGCAGAAGGTGACTTCGAGAAAGGAGATCAAGACGGCTGCGTGTATTTTTCCCTGAAAGCTCCGTGAGCAAAAGGTTTGATCATCTAGGGCAAGGCATTGTTACTGAGGAAGGGATATCGCCTGTTTGGATATAGCATTCTTGTCATACTCAGGACCGGGACATATATCAAGTATAGACAACGAGTTAACAAGTTATTTTTGGACATTAGCTGCAATATGCTTTGGGAGATTGGGTAATTATGGAATTAGATGAAGTTTGTATTAACATATATAACGTCCCGTCCCCGTGTCAGGGGCCCGTTATATGATACAGCGGTATTGTGTTCATTTTGTCTAAAAAGAGAGCAGATCCGAAATAAAAGGATTTATCTCAAAATTATATCAGTCTTCCAGGTGAGCGACTTTTGTTATATAAATTCATTCAATTTTGAGTTTTAATGATTCGGCGGTTGAATGCATGTTGAGACACCATACAACATTCTGACAGTACTTACAGTAGTGCATATAGCATTCTGACAGTACTTAAAGTGGTGCATATAGAAATTTGACAATCCTTAAAGTGGTGCATACAACATACTAACAGCTCTGCATGTGAATGCATACAGATTCACCTTTGTCCTAGAAACAACTCCCTGAGCTCACTGGGCGGAAGGTCTCCAGGGATGCCATGGGGTGAGATCAACGTGACATTGTTGAATCTCAGATGTGGGCTGGAGAAGCAAAACAATACAGCTTCATACAGTCATATTCAATAACTGGATGCATGATAATAAGGAAACATACTAAGTGTTGTTTCTAATGTTTCTAGTATGTGCCAATTATTTTCATACGTAAAACATAACATTTTCTCAAAAAATTTTTTAACCTTAACATTTTCTCTGTTGTGTATAGTGTATGTTGATTGCGAAAAAAAAATGTATTTCTGTCTGTCTCTATATCTACCTCTTTCTTTCTCTTCAGTTCTAATGTTTGAAAAAAAAAAGTTAGACTTCATTACACCTACCTCTCCAGTGTTGAATATAAGTAAGGTCTCCATGTTGCATCTTGTTCTATTAGGGGCGTTCATTTGAAACCCATTCCAATAGCTTTATTACAAAAGCATGAAAGAAACATTAACAGGTGTGGTAGAATTAAACAAAGCATTCATTTTGAATGAACTATGCACCATGGGTTGGTCAGAAGAAGTAGCGGTAGGCATTCAGGCAAGCATCCCATTGCTTAGGTAGGCAGCGAATGCCGTCTGCAAAAACGGATTCTGGTTACTCACTGAACCAAGTGTTTAACGCGTTCATTATGTCTGTATCTGTGTGAAATAGTTACCCCTTGAGAGCTTTTCTTTAGAGGTCCGAACAAATGAAAATCACATGGTGACAAATCAGAACTATAGGCTGGATGTTGCAGAATTTTCCACTTCTTCCTTGCTAATTCTTCCTGCATAATCTTTGCGACATGCGGATGAGCATTATCATGCAACAAAATCACACCACGAGAAAGCATGCCGGGTCGTTTATTATTGATGGCTGTTTGCAGCTTGTCTAGTGTTTCCAAGTAGTGGGTACAGTTGATGTTGACACCAGGTTCTTTAAAGTTGGCCAACAATAACCCTTCATGGTTAAAAAAAATGCGCTCAGCATAACCTTACCAGTGGAAACCTGTAACTTGAATTTTTTGGCTTTTAATGATCCTGCATGCTTCCATTGCATGCTCTCTCTTTTGCTGCTCGGCTCAAAGTCGCGACACCATGATTCATCACCAGCTGCTATGCAAAAGAGAAATGCATCACCCTCCACTCTGTAACGCAGCAAATGGTTCAAACACCATCCCATGCGTTTCTCCTTTTGGTGGTCGGCCAACATCCGTGGTACCCACTGTGAACACACCTTCCGATATTGCAATTTCTTACGAACGAATGACCTTTTGAATTGTCCCAACTGACACATCAAATTCTTTCACTAGCAAATGTATGCTTCGACAACAGTTCATCTGTACAGCTGCATCAATTTTGGCGATGGTTTTTTTCTGTTGCAACAATATGCGCTTGACCCGGCTGTCGAAGATCTGTCGTGAGCTGACGTCCTTTCCGAAACATTCGTGCCCAGTCTGTCACTGTTGTCTTTGACACACATTTGTTACCGTACGCTGCCTGCATTCTTCGATGAATGTCCACTGGTCGACATCCTTCAAATGAAAGAAACTGAATCACCGCTCATTGAGCTTCTTTGGATGGACTTTGGATCAACAGTCAGAAACAGAACGTATGCATCATCGGATGATAAGCACATGCTATTTTATTCACTGGTCAGTGCTTATCACATGACTATGACATGATCATGTTCAACATACGCAATTACGCGCGATTCGGTATGAACGGATTTCAAATGAACATCCCTTATATATATTTTGGTATTTAGTTAGTTGCTTCCCTTTCTTGGTATTGTTAAACTGTGGTTGTGTCTCTGTATTATTTGTCACTTGTCCTTCTTTCAGATATGCTTTGGTGTATTGTTGCTGTTTTCTGTCTCTTATTTCTTCATGGCTTGTATGTGAATGTCATCTGTGTGTCTCTGTGTATCTGTATTTGTGTATGCATGCATTGTGTTTCTGTCTATTTGTATCTTTGTGAGTATGTTTGTGCATGAGTGTGCATGTGCCAGTCTTGATATAACTCAGAGAGAGGGCAAGAGATAGAAAAAGCAAAGAAGGTAAAGAAAATATGTTCACTTCTGTTAAAACAATGTCATTCTGTAACATGAGAACAATTACAACAGACACTAACCAGTAAACAAATGTCTCTAGAAATGCAATACCCACGTCTGATGCTCCCACAACCACAATACGGGCATTGATGGTGACCTTGAGAAAAGGAATAAAACAAAATAGCATGTGACCAAACTGAAGATACATTTAGCAGAGTTGAGGCTGTGATGGCAGCCTTCTCATGGTTGGAAAGCAGAATAGACAGACAGAGTATGCTTCACAAAGTGGAAATTAGCATGTTCCAAACAGAATGGCTCACATCATTTGACAAGAAGCAGGGTGTAAATATATCATGGACTTTCTGCTCAGAGAATGCTGGTGTGTGGGGTAAAGAACAGTTGGATAGATTGGCTGCTGCCCCTCTGGGCGGAAAGCTGCTTTACAATAAGGATAATGTGATGAGAGCTCTCTGGAACCAGGTGAAGAGTGCCACAAGAGTATCTATATCTGAAGAGACTGGTTGAGAAGGGAGTGAGCAGAGGGTCTGGACGACACTTAATGCATAAGAAAAAGCCAGGCAGACTTTCTGTCAGACAGCTACTGCAACTATCAACATGGGAACTCTTCAATGGCTTTTGAGGAGGGGGATTAAAGTATGTGTGGGAATGTCCTGAGTAGTGATATCAATACTGATAAAACCAAGTATTGACCAAGTATTGCCTGAAGATGGAATTAAGATGACAGTAAATAACTCAGAGCTATACAATTGTGGACATGTATTTAGAGCCCTGTCAATTGAAGTTGTTCACACTTGTAATATTTGCAGAATTAGGAAATGGTGATGACTTGTGTCTATCCCCATAGGCAAGCAACACACTCATTTCAAGCATACTCATAGGGTCTCCAAGTGGTGAATGCAAGAACTGGGTGCAGATTGTCTACCATCATCATGAGGAATTCAGGTGACTTTCTTGCAATCTCCCAGTGTGCACAGTTTGTGGTCCTCAACAGACTTCATCACAGTGCAGACCATGGATGATCCTTTCTTCTGTAGCCAGACTTCTATTACATGATGTAACATGATGGAGATATGAATTAAAAAAATGTAACATGATGGAGATAGTTAGTTACATACTCTTTACAGGACGTGGCAGTCAACCTCAGTGTTTTCTGGCTGTTTGTGATTTCTTGGCAAGATTACATTCAGATGTGAATAGATAAATGTTATTAAATGATGTAACATGATGGAGATTTGAACAGATAAATGCAGTAGTAGTGCAGTGACTAGCATGCTTGCCTTCTGGCAGGGGTCAACCAGCATGATGAAGATGACACAGGACATTACAGACTCCTTGGTCATGAGGCAGGAGAAATGTCAAGAGACCAAGAGATTTTTCAGTGGATCATATGTGAGTGACCTTCTGCAAAAGACTTGCTACACGATGAACTATTTCTATTGCCTGTATGTTTTCAGGGCCTATAAGGGAAGCAAAGAAAATAACATTATAACCATGCATGTTACAGAAAGAAGATCTGTCTTTTGAATCACACAGCCAAAGATACAACAAAAGTGATGAATAGAGTCAGCAACTGACAGCTTGCCTGCTATTTTATGGGTCAGCTAATGAAGACCCTAAACTACAACATTATTGCAATCTCACTGAAAGAGGAGAGATTAAAAAATGAGAAACTTTAGCTGCAAATTCTTACCAATAATGAGCAACTCTACAAATGATTATGCATGGGTTGGTTGAGGGCTTATGTTCCATTGGAAGATGAAAGGAAGAAGAGGGGAAAAAAAAAAAAACTATAGACTTTCTGTCAGCTTACCTTGGGTTCCAAAACAAGCTTCTTGTTGATGTGATTGAGAGCATATGGAAAACATGTCTTCAGGATTCTATCTGATGGGCCATTAATGCCGAGGCGCTCCAAAGGATAGTCGATCTGGCGTCGATCTCGCACAGGGACGAGAACATTCAAGCCAGTGATTAACGAGTGGTTTCCAAGTATCTAATAAAGACAAACACAGCTCACTTGATGCCTTTCAAAACATGACATGTGGATTAGATGCAACCTAAAGGTAAGCTCACTACAAAGCAACTTACTATACATTTGTTGCTTACTTTGTACTTGGTATACATTTCTAAATGTCTTTATCCCTATTCTTCGTTTATGCTAAAATAGGGGTGTCCAGTTGGTCATGTGTCGAAGTACATTTGTCACTGTTGTCACTTGGAGGTGACAGGTTCAAACTCCGGTTGGTAACTATAGCTTTCACATTTTACGTTGTCTAGTGTGTCCTCTAATCCCTGCTTCTTTCCTCTACTTCTATAAGTGCCAAACAATACATGTGTGTTTATTTATGAACTTCTTTTATGCTGTAGTCTAAGTAAAAAAGAAAAATATAACTAGAAAGCTCGATGAGTAGAAAAAACACACAGACACAGGTGAACGCTTCAACCAAAGTCTTTATCAACAAACAGGAAGAACCAAAAAATTAAAAAAAATATTTATATGGACACCAAAGAGGTGGCCTGATCATCACAAATACTAAGAACGATAAACGGTCAGGCGTTCCCAGCTTTTGTGTTGATTGGACCAGTTCACCGATATCTAGATAAGTATTCTTTTATTTTATCTGTTTTTAAAAAAAACTGTTTTGATTTTCTTGTTGAATGCTAAAGACTTTGGTCCAAATTTATTGAACTTCCTACTTATATTTATATATTTTGTGTTTTTATTCAGATTCCAGTATTAGTTTTGATAGCAGTCAACCCCCTTATTTGAAACCATTTGGCTGTGCTTATCTACTCTATTCCAGTTGTTACTTTAACTCATTCAGTCTCATTTTTGTATTATTTTAGGGTTCAAAGGTTGTTACTCTAAATTACAAAACTTATGGACAGAAAGTGTAGAAGTATCAAATTCTGGGGTAGACAGAATTAATGTCGAGCTAACTCTACTTTAGCCTTACCTCCCTTGAGGTGTAAGGTGGGTATAGAGGATAGTACAAGCATGTCTTGTGAGCAAGCCTGAGCACTTCCTGTAAACAAAAATAATATTGATTTCACAAGCCGAGAAATACATGACTAATAATTTCTTCTAGCATCTAAACAACTAAACAAGTGTTATAAATGGTAGTTCTCATGGGGGATACTAACAATGAGGTGTGGAGTGTTAGACCTCCACATATTGTACACCATTGTATAGTAAGGTGAGGAGGCCAGTTTGCTTTCTCATCACATTTCCTTTCCAGAAAAAAGTACTCAAAAAGTACTCCATAAAATACACAGATGGTTCGGTGTCAAGAGGTGAGAAAAGTGGCTGGGGGTTCATAGCCAAGCCAATGGTCGACGTTTGGGGCAGGAGAACCTGGCATATGATACCACAACATCCAGCTTAAGAATGGAGGTGGAGGCGGTCACTGCGGCTCTCTGCTGGATGGAGAATACGACACACACACACACATCGTGATTGTAACTGACTCAAAAGCATGCTGACGAGGGTGAGGATGGGCAGGCTTCATGCGGAGTGGCTTGCTTCGCTTTGGAGGTCACGTGTGACAAGCATCGTCTGGATCTTTTCTCCGGGGCATACCGGTGTGCTGGGAAATGAACAGGCGGACAGATTGGTTGGCTGTGCAGAACTTGGTGGAGTATTGATACATGACAAGACAGACGTGGTTGCGGCCTTGTGGGAGCACGTGCACACCTCGGAGGAGCAAATGGATTACCATGGTCTGGCAAGAATGAGACAGCGAGGAGTGACGAGGGGATCTGTCCGATGCTCAACGCTCAGAGGAAAGGCGAGACAGACATATAATCAGATTGCTACTGGTACAATTAGTGTTGGAACTCTTCGCTGGCTGCTGAGGATGGGGACGGAGCGCTTATGGGAATGCCCTGAATGCTGTGATGTCGATTCCTAAATCAATCAAATCAAATCAAATCCATAAAATAGAAGCCAGTATGGTCCATGTGGAGTGGTTTGTATCATTCAACAAGCAGAAGGTCAAGAGCATATCATGGATCCTTTTGCCAGGCATGTGGGTGTCCAAGACAATGTATAGACTGGCTGCTGCAGGCTTCTTTAAGTCACAAGATATTTTATGTCAAGGCTGACGTGGTGAAGGCTCTGTAAGGTCAAGTAGAAAGTGCAGCAAAACAGACAGTAGATCCACACCTTAAGACTTGAGAGGCTGATCCAGCAGGGAGTGATGAGAGGATCTAGACACACTCAAAGCATTAGGGGAAATTCAGTCGGACCTTTAATCAGGATGCCACTGGCACCATCAGTATGTGAATTCTTCGCTAGCTACTGACCAAGTAGATTGGAGCACATGTGGAAACATGTCAAGTGCAGCAATGTTAATTTTTGAACTCATATTCATACCCAGAAAACAGACCTGTACCCAATTAATAAGGGTGGGTTGACTCCAGAGCTGAACTGGTGGGACAAATGCATTCTATCATTAGTAGAGATTGAACAGGGACCACTGTCTTGTTAAGCAAGTGACACATGCTTTAGTTATTGCGGGTATACAATACATACTAACAGAATAATAAATACAAACAAAATGTACACAGTATAGATCGAGAATAACTGAATGTGATGGACTGGAATGACATCATGGGGGATTAAAAAGAAATGGAAACAATTTGTGCTTGTGACAACTTAATATACAGAGCAGTTAAAGAAGGGAAAAAAGTACATATTATATACAGATATGGCATATTTTGTTGCATCTCTTCAAATGTAAACTGCAGAGTCACACAATATAAAATAAAGCAAAAATGATGAGTCCTTCAAACATTGGTAAACAATTTTTTAAATTACTGTGGGAATATATGTGTTGTATATTTCAGCTTTGAGGATTGATGGAAGAAGAATAAGAAGATGGTGAAGAAGAGAAAAATGACTTCATCTTAAATTGCTATTGACTGTACCAGCAAATACTTATATGGGATAAAACCCGGTGCAATGAAGTCGACCCTGTCGACTTTTAAGCAACTTTTTTTTTTACTTACTCATACAAAATACTTTTGTTAAGTGAGTATACATTGAAGCGAAAAATAACTTCACTATTATCATTACACAGAAAAATACTTACTTTAATGAAATGTTTTGTAAGATGGTTAAATACTGGATTCAGCACCAAATGGTGCAGATGGCCATGATCCTCTCTATGATGATGGTTATAGTAGATAAAGTCCTCAATGTTGTAGTGAGATCGTATATACTCTATATCCTGAAAGAATAATCCCAGAAATAGAGACAAATATTATCACAACCATTGTATGTGTTCTTCTGTATGTGGATCACATGGTGTATCCATAAGAACAGATGAACAAAGAAATATAATCAGAAAGGAGAAATTAATAATAAAAGGGTTTTTCTGACAGTTTAACAAGCGTTTAGGATAAAGGTAGTTAAAAAAAAAGCATAGTGTATGTGATTGCATGCAGCATGCACGCATGAACATATGCATGCATGCACACACAAACATATACATACAATATACAAATAAATCAAGAAAAGAGTTGAGATAATCAATATCATAATTTCTAGTAATAATATTATTAATCAATACAGTCACTTGCAATTATTATTTCTGGGTACATTATTTGATAGTGTTTTTATTTCAATATCCTGTTCAACCCTCCTGGGTTATAACTAGCTTATATATTATATGGTGTACATAGTTTAGAATTCTTTTTGCATATAATTTTCCACAGATATAACTTTTCAACATATGCATAATGGGATTTGGTTCATCATATAGGTGTAAATGTTTATACTGATTTTCCTATATTACATATAGTTAAGTATTTGTTTTGTTTATAATTTAACATAGATATAATTTGTTTCAACATATGTTATATTAATTTATGAAGTACGTTGAATTAATTTCTATCATATTGTTGTGAATTTGAATACTGATTGTCATGTGTCATATACAGTTACATATTTATTCATTGTGTATATAATATTACATAGACTTCATCACAGACTTCATATGTTATAATATTTAGAATGAAGGTATACAGAGGTTCTGTCTATCATATAGCTGTGAATGTTTATACTAAATATCATATGTTGTATATAGTTAAGCATATATTTGTATATAATTTTGCACAGACATCACTTTTCAGTTCATGTTATATTAATCTATAATGTATTATCAGGTTTTGTCAATCATTCAGTGGTGAAAGTTCACACACCAACCTCTTCCATGAAATGAGTACAAATTTGATCTTTCACCAATAGCGTTCAAAATTTCATATTGCACACAAGTTCTTAATACATATAGAGATAAGATAATGTTTAATCACATTCCAAAATTGTGACATTTTACAATAAATGTAAAATGTTAGACAATGAACAGCAAGACCTTGGTTATAATAACTTATAGATGTGAACATAAGGTAATGGTTACAACAAACTAGAGACATGGACAGTAAGACCCTGGCTATAATAAACTATACACATGAACACATAAGTCCTGGCTATAGTAAACTATATGCATGAAAAGTAAGGTCCTGGTTATAATAAACCATAAACATGAACAGTAAGGTCCTGGCTGTAATAAACTATAGACATGCACAGTAAGACCCTGGTCACAATGGACCATACATTTGAACAGTAAGGTCCTAGCTATAATAAACTATAGACATGAATAGTAAGGTCCTGGCTATAATAAACTATAGACATGAACAGTAAGGTCCTTTTTGTAATAAACTATAGACACGAACAGTAAGGTCCTGGCTATAATATAAACTGTACCTGTGGCTCGACACACCAATTGTTTCCCTTGGCCTTGTACTAAACCTATTAATCACTACTGTTAACTACAGTATCTCCATCCTCCTACGTCCAACAAAACTTTGTCTATCTAGTATAGACCTCTCACCAACACATCTACTTCCTGTCCTGACAACTAATTCAACCTTTAAGTTTCTCATCTATCCGACGCAATTAATATTTCTTTCTTTTGCATCAGTACTTTCTGTATCTCAGCACCCTTACCTCAATTCTCTCCTATCCTTTTCACATCGTGACGACAGTCAAACCAGTCGAAACACCCTTTCTAATTTTCATTTACCTCACCTTGTTTACCTTCGTATCTTACACTCTTATTTATCAGGATTCTTTCGGAACAGCAACTCATGTCCTGATAACTGACAACGGACCTCATTTTTCTCACATCTCCGTATTAGTCACTCCTGCTTCGCCATTTTCCTGTTAAGAATACTAAACATTCATAATGTTAATTCAGCATATAACTTCCACAATTTCCTTCCAAGTTCAGATATTCTACGAAAAGACATTACAATTTTCTTTCTATCTCTCGATTTTCGCACACTCTATGTTCCACGATTTATCAAGGTTACTTATCAACCGCTCTTCTCATATTCACACGGACAATGATACACAACACAACTTCGCTCTCATCTCACGCCTACTCTCGTATCGCGACAACCTAACGTCTCCATACTATTACTACAACTAAATACTTTAGACGCCACCTCAACATTCCATCAATCATTCCCCACATATCAACACGTATTGATTTCCTCTACACACGTTGACACAAGACATATTAACGTTACTCTTACATTCTATCTACGTATTTCACTTAGGCGACTTCATCACACTTCTTTCCTTTTACTTCTTTCATCACGACGAACACCTGTCTGACTACAGTTATATTCACGTATGAACACCGCACAACCAGACGAACTATTCTAGAGGACTCTCTCAATTCACTGCTTTCTTATATCTCTACTTTACTCAATCACTCACTTCTATACGAAGGTCAGACCCTATACACTACCTCTCGCAGCTGAAATTGCTTTCACAGTACTATCTACTATCTCTTCAAAACAAACCTCATTCTGGTGAACCAGCCCCTAACTTCGTAACTATCATTCTATACTTTTCCACCCACAACAACTTTCTTCTTTCTCCACAAGTACGACGTAACTCGTATTTTTCAAGCATCCCCTTCTACAGTCTATTATTTATTATTCTCACGTTCAACTGACTATCTTACGCACAGGATACTCAGTGCCTCCTCAGTCTATATCACCTCACCAGACACTTTCGGTTCACCTGTCAACAATACTATTCTTTCTTCTCCAACCAACAAGCAAAACCATCTCGGACATCACGTCATAGCTCTGAGTCAAACTATTTCTAATACTAATATTCATGCCTAACATATCTCTCACCCTCTATTAATTCTGTCCTGAATCTACCCTATTTTACTCTCTCTACCTCGCTACCAACCAGACGATATCCTGTATTACGTAATCCACGTGGAATATCATTTGTTGCAACAACACCCTCGACTATTCTGTACCATGTGACACTACACCAACAAAATTCATCTGCCTATTTTAGAGTTCTTCTCCTAAGCCAAAACTATTTTATTTTCCTTCTTCACCCAAGGAATTTTAACCGTTATATAGTGTGTCCAAATTAAACACTTCACTGTCTTTCAATACATTCACTCGTCTTTCCGTTATAATGTCATCATCACTATCTGTTGTCAACCTGTTAAAGTATTCAGGTCTTAAGGTTCTAAGGTCTTCTATTTTTCTTAAATCACTTTCTGTCGTTGAATAAATTCCCGCTAACTGTCTACCACTATTCTTGTTCTTAAATGAGTTCCTTCTATTTCCTATGTTTGCGTCAGTCTGCTCACTGTTTCCTGTGTACCTTACGTAACGTTTATACCTTCCCATCTCGTCCTCAGATGACACACTAATAATAGTTCCCACATCAGAGTCACCATAGTTTACTGCAGACACGTCGGCTCTATTCCTATAGTCGTCCCTAAAACGTCTGACTTTCTTTCTCTTCCTCGGTCTTCGTCCCTTAGCCTTCCCTACTGTCTTGTCATACAAACCAGTATTTTGTTTCAAAGAGTCACTACCCAAAACTCTGTCCGTCTGTCTACCAGCAACTACTCCATATGATGGAAGATCACGCCTCGACTCAGGACCTGCCCGTAGTGTAACACTCTCCTTCTCCGAATCATCTGTAATAATATCTGATTCAGCATCACTATAATATTCAGGTGTGGGAATATCTTCTCCATAACCTGAACTTTGACAGCTAATATTCCTACACCATTTGGGAATTAGTTTCTTGTCTATAGCTGAAGAAGTTGACATGGTACTACCTCTATTTACAACCATACTAACACTTTTCTTCATTGACTTCCTTTCGTCTTTGGTCCTTGTCTGTCCATCTTTCCCAACTTCAACCCTGTCTCTCTTAGTCAAATGAGTAGGTTTTGACTGATTCTCTATGAAATCAGTTTGAGTTCCCTTTGTCATCTTGCTGACTGGATGTACCTGAGTCTGCGTACTACTTTCTACCGTATTACTTGTCTGCGTCTGTGTCTCTCGGTTTCTTTTCTTTACTAATATCGTCTTCTTCTTTTCCTGTCTACTAGTCACATTCGCAACCATTTTAGGACTAGTCTGTATTTTACTTACTGGTTCAACTCTGTCTCTTACACCTGAGTTTAAATATTGTCTTTGTCTTTTCTCTAACCAGTCGTCACGTCTTTTTCTAGCAGTTGCACTGTGAGAAGGCCAGTCCCATGATTTCTTTGAAATGTTTCTCTCACGCCCATTTTTGTATTTATACCAGTCCGAGCTTTCACTATTTCGTCTGTTTTCACTGTCTTTTACTCTATATAGATCAGGCCTTGGTTCGTCATAACCATATTGTCTTCTGTCTTTATTAAGCAATGTCTGTCTCCTGTTATTCTTTCCTACTCTATTACTGTCTACCATAATTCTATAAGGGTTCTGTCTAGTTGTTTTGTTCTTCAACGTTTTCAGAAAATTCTCTACCTCCGTAATTGACATCTTTAATTCTCCTAACCATGTGCTAACCCGTTGTAACTCCCCGCACAAGAAATTCATATTCAGTTCCTTTGAAATATCTATCCAGCTGAAACAATATTCTTCTGTATACTTCTTTAGTACCTGGGAAAAAAAAACTTATCCTGAGTTCAGCTGAAATATGTGCTGTGCTGAGTCTTCTAAGCTGAAATATTTATACAAGTAACCAATTTCAATTTTTAAAATTTCTTAACTTAAAGAAGATGTGCTGAGGTGTCCTGTTCCGCCATGCTGAAAAAATACTGGAATAAAGCAAGCAAAGAACAAAAAAAACACACAATTTCAAATTATTTGCTTCTAAAATCTGGTTAATTAATTACCTTATTTATGAATCACCTAAATTTACTAATTTACAACACATAATTCCCCAGTTCATAAACTGTTCCATTAGTTATTTAGTTCCAGAATCGCACAAATTTCCCTTGGTTAATCCCTAAAGAGCACAAGTTGTAATCAGCATCAATATTCTGTCAGCGTAGAGGGAGGAAAAACCCTGTCTTCAATAAGTCCTGTTTGAAACCAAAAAGTTCGCTATAAATCCTCATACCTGTTTCTAATAATATAATAATGTTTTAGACTCTGCTCTAACCAAGAATTTATGGCACATCACCGGAGTTACACAGTTACCTTCTTTTATTAGCTGACGGATCTAGTTCCACTAACCAGAGTTCGCATCAAGTGAAACCTAGTCTCGAGTTTAAGTGGCGGAGTCCAGAAGCTCAGGTGGCGGAGTTCTCTTCCCTCAGGTAAATTTTGTAGCTGCCAGATACTCTTCCTGGTTGGGTCACGTCTCATGGGATGCCTGGATAGATTTCAACCCCTGGTTGGGTCACGTCTCATGGGATGCCTGGATAGATTTCAACCCCTGGTTGGGTCCCTTCCTTGATTCTGAGTGAAGTACGTCATCGGCGTCTTGATAGGGGTCGTAGTAATGACGTGGCCCCAAAAATTTATCACAGTTAACCGAAGCCCAGTGATATTTATGTGTTCAAAAAACCCAATCACGAAATTACAAGGCTTTGTCCATTATTACTTGAGCCTAGAAGAGTTCTTGACTTATTTTTCTTCTTTTGTCTGACAGGTTCAGCTTGAAATTCTGGGTTTCTCAAAGTTTTAGGACAGGATGGCTCTTCTCAAAAAAACGATAAGTTTCATGCAACGGTCCTGAGAAGCCCCTTGTTATTGATAACTTTCGGTGGCTGGCGCTTTAAAATAGAAGCCCCTTTCTTTTGAAACTCCAGAGTTCAGATCTCGGCTCCGGAAAACCTTGAAAGCTGAAGTTCAGTTAACGGCCATTGACGACTTGACCTTGAACGAGCTCTGACTTCTGATTAAATCTTGAAAGTGGCAAGGTTCAGGCAACGGCCAGGTTAGGCCCCTTGTAAATGATTCAGTTCAGCCACGGCTCCTGATTCTTGAGTACTTCGCGTGATAGGCCATGATTTATTATCTTCATAATATTTCTTACAGCATGCCGTCAGTAGATATTTTTTTGTTGTTTGTTGTTGGCCGGCCTAGATCAACCTCAGATCCTCGGTCGAGGGCACCATTAATTACTCCCTATAACAGTGACAAAGGAAGTAACTAGAGTCGCGTTGGTACAAAGTTTTATATTTTATTCTCAAGACGACAGGCCGCGTCTTCTCAGCTGGGCTATCGGATGTTTACCTGCACTATAACAACATAATACGTCACGATTGAGCATCTCCCACGCCTTTCAGTCTCAATGCTCAATCGTGCTGTATCGGAGTTTTCCAATAGACCCCAATTATACCTACACTGTTACATAAGTTCATGGCTATAATAAACTATAGACATGAACAGTAAGACCCTGCTCACAATGGACCATACATTTGAACAGTAAGGTCCTGGCTATAATAAACTATAGACATGACCAATAAGGTCCTGGCTTAAAAAAAACTAGAGACATAAACAATGGTTTCAAGGCTACAATTAACTATCACAGCAAGCAAGATGTCTACTTAGGTAATGCACAGAATCACCTGTGTTGTATGTGAAGCCAATAGGGAAGCAAATAATAATAACATTGTAACAGACCATGCATGCCATAAGAAGCAACTAAGGAGTGTTGGTGCCATGAGTCGAGTTTACAGAATAGCAGGTTGACAGTAACATAGATAAATTAGACAGCACTAGTGATGAATTGTCGCGGGCAGCCAGAGGAAGGGATGCACCGGTGAGCGGCTAAAGATAGTAGCCAATAAAATTGCAGGACTGAGGCCACGTGATGTGTGGAGCAAACAATTAGCGGACAGTGGAGAATTTAGTCTGCCGGGAAACACAGTCATGTTCACATTGTAGAAATCGACAGACCAGCGTTCTAATATGAAGATGTGGACAGAGATTCAACTATGAAGGAGAGACCAACGATTTGAACAGCAGGGGAAAAGAGCCGCCTTTAGTTACAGGGACCATTGGTACAGCAAGCAGGATGGTCAGTACACATGCCATGCCGTTGAACATGCTACCGCACAGAGAGCGAGGCTAGCCTCGTGTAGCTGAGTGGGCTGAGGGCCGATAGTGACCCAGTACAACAGGTTGTAAGTAGGTTTACTGCTAGAGTGTATAACCACATGAACTTGTGAAGAAATAAAGAGATTTGTTCGCCATGTTTTGCACATGGAAAGCCGTAGTGGTTCAGTGTATTCTGGTATGCGTTCAAGCTTAATTTGCCAGTATAGCTACAGCATACCCCTACAAGCGCAGTGGCAGTTGGTGCGAGACTGGTTACGTCATCCCATAGAAAACTTTATCTACAAAGTCCAACCAATCAAACACAAGTATACAACAGGCTTGGCATGAGTTAGTTTTGCACTGTTCATTTTGTAAGATTTCTGTTGACTTTAAGCATCTTCTGCCCTATCTAGTTGTTACATTAACCAACTCTGATGAGTTATTACTGTCACTCTTTTTATACCGGAGACTTTTTATGCCTGTTACTTTAACTCTGTCCTAACCAGTTATTATTATAACAATTAGCAGACATGAAATTTCCAATGTTTACTAGAGTGTTATTTGTTTTCATTCTCTTTGAGTTTCCATATTCTGTTAAAGTTTAAGTACTTATATAAAACTTGTATATATAATATTAATTTAGACTAATTTTACCTGAACCCCACACAAAACAGTAACAATTAGTCAGAAACGGGGTGGAACGGTATAGAAATAAAGGCTTGGAAGTCTGACATCATCGTATGGACTGAAAGGCTTGGCAATTTGACATCAATGTATGGACAGAATCAGTACAAGAATGAACAAATAGCACTAGACAGCAATAAAACAAGACAGTGCAAGGAAAATATGATAGACAGCTGGTATAATGGCATGCACAAAAATTACAAAAAAAAAATAAATAAGCAACACTAGAGAACACAAAAGGTTTTGCAGGCCACCTTAGTCCAGCAGAGACTTGAAGAAGAAGCTTGAATTCTCTCAGTCTCATGCAGAGCATGATGTGTGATGGACATTTCCCTGTCATCACAAAATGTGTTCTCACATTTTTCACATTTGGTCATACTTCACTAACATCAAGTACCTTACCGACTGGTGTAGTCAATCATATTACTCCACATATTGTGATTTCCAATAGCACGTATCAGCTCATGTGCAGACACCTTTCCTTGCCACGACACAAGTCTGTCAAGTCTCTTCTGTCATGGTTTTCGTTCAACTCTCATTCCACAAATGTTTCCAATTGTCATAACATGGTCTAGTTTTTCCCTTCTCATAATATGGCCCCAAAAAATATAGTCATCTCTTTCTAATGTTTGTCATAAGTTATCTTTGTGTCTTAACCTCTTTCAAAATGTTTAGATTGCTCATTTTGGCTATCCAGGGAATTTTCTGCATTATTCTGTAAAGCCAAATTTCTAAGGCTTCAAGGGATATTTTGACTTGTTTACTAACTGTGCAAGAATCACAGACATATGTTAAAACTGGTTCTATGTAACAAGCAATAATTCTTGTTCTAACTTCCAATGACAGGGATTTATTGCATAAGATGTTCCTAATTTTATGTATTGCAGTGATTGCTTGTCCTACTCTGTTCTTTATCTGTATGATACCCACCATCTGATGTTATCCATGTGCTTAAATACTTGAGTGTCTGTACTAATCTCAAATTAACACCATTTGCTTTAACTGTAATGTAGACAGATCATACTATACTAATGAAGCTGCGGTAGGCCAATGACTCGACTCTTGACTGCTGCCTCAGTGGTCATGAGTTCGAGCTGCACCAGGATGGATTCAAATTAAAAATAATTGACCTGAGCTCTCAGGTCGACCCAGCCTGAAATGGGCACCAGGAAATGTCTCTGAAAGTAAAGGTGCCCAGTGTGATACTGACCACATCACCCACAGAGTGCTGATTGGTCTAAAAAAATATTGGTCTAGCATCATATGCTCAAAACACCTTAAGATGTGTAAAAGGGATCTTTATATTGTACTAAAAAACCTGACTGCACCCAAGAGAGGTTGCTTTCACTGTGTATTTAGTCTCTATGTAAATAATGCACTTGTGTGGTTTTTGATATCTGCTAAAAATGAACTGGGTTAGAAAAAGCTAAAACAATTAATCTTCAGTTCTTGAACTCTATTGTCAGTAACTGACCTCTTCTCTTCGAAGAATAGCTATTCCAACCACTTGATTTTGGCACTCCGCAATAAAAGCCTGTATCTCAACTCCATCCTGCGAGACATTACATTACATGGTTACAAGACATATAATTATAACAATTACAAACATAGCATGTATTCCCTAGCATTTGTCAAGAATGGTGTGCTCTTTTGCAAGAAGTATAAGTCCTTATTCCAAGAATGATCTGCCTTGTCCAAGAAGGATTGCTCTTGCCCAAATAAGGTATTCCCATGTTCCAAGAAAGATGAGCCACTGGTGTAATGGATAGAATATTACATTGACAATGGCATGATTCCAGTTGGACAAAGGTTTGATGCTAGTTCTCATTGTTTGCTAGTGGAAGAAAAAACTGGCACAACTTACTCATTTGTGTCTCAGGCATAGAAAATGAGAAAGTTGTAGCACATACCCACCGCAGGTTCCTTTATGAGACTTGCTACTTGTTTAGTATGATAATATATACAAAGTCTCATGACACACCACATTGCTTATATTACATAAAGAATAACATTTCTTCAACAATCATTTTCTTGGTAATACTAAATCTAATTTATGGACAAATATTATTTTTCATTGGAACACAATTTCAATAGGTACACAAAATTACAGATCAGAATCATCACTTAATATCAGGACACCAGTTAATGACACAACTTGTTTTATTTACAGCCATCTTTCCTTCTGTAAAAGTATGTTCTAAAATATGGACCAAAACAATATTTTCTTTCGCCTAACCAATGTCAGCAATTATATTTGCTGCAATTCTGGACTTCTTCTATTCTAGACTTTCTTGATTCAAATAAGCCTTCATTCTTTCAATTCCTTCTCCTCTAGCCTAGTAGACCATTGTGGCAATGCTACTTTTCTAAGGTTCTGGTGTGTCAGGACTATTTCAAAAGCTGGCACAGCTCAACTCTATCTAGGCAAACATACTGTACATATTCTGTGGTTATCTATTTATAAAATGTTCCCATACTGTTCTTTATGATTTGCAACTGATGAAGGACGTTTAATGTGCACATATAACGTCTAGTTTTTTGCCATTGTTCAAAATAAATGTGCCGACGTCCAAGAAAGACATACCCTCATCCTCTTCCAAGAAAGATGTTTCCTTGAACCAAGAAGAATATTCCCATGTCCAAGGAGGACAGTCCCACATCCAAGAGGGTGTTCCCTTGTTCCAAGAACAAGGAACAAGAACCTTGTTCCTTGTTCCCTTTGGCCAAGAATCATGTGCCCTTTTGTCAAGAAGGATGCCCCTTAGCCAAGAAGGATGTACCCTAGTCTCAAGAAAGATGTGCCCTTTTCCCAAAAGGAATGTCCATCGGCCAACAAGGATATGCCCTATTACCAAGACGGACGTACCCTTGTCCAAGAAGAATCTCCCTTTGTTCAAAGAAAAGTTGTGCCCAAGTCCAAAGAAGATTACTTCCTTGTTTCAACTTGTATTTTTGTCCCAACAATAATGTGCCCTTGTCAATTAAAGGATGTGACATTTTGCAAAGAACAATGTGCTCTTTTGGAATCAACCTTGGGCAAGTAGGATATGCCCATGTTCCAAGAGAAATGAGCTACTTTCTAGAAAGGATGTGTCCTTGTTCAAGAAATGTTTAAATAGGGTTTTAAAGGCAAAATGATCGACTTCATTGTGCCGGGTTTTATCTAAGATAGCTTCGTCTCCTTCCATAGGGCAGTCTGCCGAAAGTGCAGGAATGTTTCACGAAACTACCTAGATAGGCTAGTCCAGTCAACAAATGCCGGGAAGAAGTCAGATGTGTCTGCCAAATGGCACAAATATGGCAGCTCTGCTGTAAACAGACATAATGCAATAAAGCCAAAAACCCCAAAATATTGGATGAATGAAGAAGAGGAAGAAGACAAATAATTGTACAAATCTACATATGTTGATGCAAGAGGGGAACAGGAGGATAATATGAAGCTACTAAATTATTTTATTTAAGAGTGTTTGCCCTGTCCTCAAATTGTTTAATCAAACTTACCGGATCTCTTCTGGCTCTGTTGAACTGCTGTAAATCTGCCAACAGATTTTCTTTAAAATTAATGGTTTCCACTAGTTTCTCCACATTTTCATAGTCATTGCTGCAGGCAGTGCGAACACTTGAAGTTCCTGTTGAGTAAGTTAATCATACAACATAGGCAGCCTCGTACACTATAAGATGATATGAAATATTGAGAAAACAAACGTGCATAATAAACCAATGTTACAGTCTTCAAGGTGCATATTAAGATTGTAAGACATCAACAAATATTCAGCTGTGAACTGTGTACCTATGACTCTTCTTCTTCTTATTTGTACATCTTCAGATGTCAACCTGAATATGTTTACAATAAACAGTCTTAGTCTGTGTCTAGAAAGAAGACTATACAACAACAAAGATTGCACAGCGTATGGAATGTAAATAAACACACATGTACTGCTTGGCGCTCATATAAGTAGAGGTAAGAATTACAGGCTAGAGGAGGCACTAGACAACAAAATGAAAGCTATAGTTACAAACCAAGATTCAAACTTGTCACCTCCAAATGATGAAAGCGGTCGGTAACCATAGCTTTACATTTTTATGTTGTCTAGCGCATCCTCTAGTCTCTAATTCTTTCCCCTACTTCTATGAGCAGCAAACATTACATGTGTGTTTATTTATGAACTGTCTTAGTGACCTCAAAAGGTTCCCAAATTGATATTGTTATGGAATGTAAAGAAAGCAAATACAGAAAACAGCTTCTCATCAAGCGATGCCAACACTTCCAACTGTGAGGTGATAACAAGAGAAAGGGCTGGATGATCAAGTTCTAGGCTGAATAATGCCACTGGAATCACAGAAAATAAAACATCAGTTTCATTTCTTAAAAACAAAAAGTGGTTAACTGAATGTTTGGGTCACATTATGAGGAAAGAAGAGGTTACGAAACCAGTTCATGGTCCCGTTTACCGCGTTTGAAACACAGCTGTGGGAAATTTGGCAGCAGACCACATTTCGTTGGTTTTCTACAAAATGTATGGGTGTTGGTCATTCAAAAAGCAATGACAAACTATTTAACATATACTTGCCAAGAGATCACAACAGCATAAAAATGCTGGGGTTGACTGTGGCGTCCTGTAAAAAGGATGTGCAAGTAGCTTTATTATGAGGAAAGAAAAACGAATATACTGTAACAAGTGGAAAGAGTATTGGTAAAAGAGATAGAGGAAGACAATGAGAGAAGATTCTTGGCAGTCTTTCATCAATGCACAGAAAATTATCAGCACATAAACTGATACACTCAGGTCAACTTAGAACAAATTGAGGTTCCTATGTAACTACTAACTATCCGTTGTCTACATCTAGTTCTTGAGGAATGATATTCAACTCCTCATTGATAAATAGCTTCAGATTCATCACAACTTTACCCTATGGCAGATACTACAGTAGGGCTATGAAATGAAAGGACTATATTAGTTTTAAAAAACATAATAAAAGACATTTTTACAAATCTTGAGATGTACTGGTTATATGGTGCTAGCCCCATATTTTTATAGACCAATCAGCACGCAATGGATGGTGTGGTCAACATCATGTCGGCCATCTTTACTTCCCAGAACATTTCCTAGAACCTCTCACTGTGGGCTGTCAACCTGGCTCCCAGGTCAATTTTTAAATACAGTTTTGCATATAGAATACTCTAAGTTCTATGCTCAAATTATTCACTTTTAAACTTCACCATGGACTACAATCTGGACAACTCTATACAAGTGTACACTATACTCTTTTTGATAATTTTGCATATACAATAATCTATGTTCTATGCTCACATCATTCAGTTTTAATATAAACTTTACATGTCTATACTATACTTTTTTGTTGTTGCATATCCTATTTACAGGAAATTGCAGTCAACACCAGCATTTTTCAGCTGCTGCTGATGTCTTGGCAAGTTTTATGTTCAGTAGTTTGCCAATGCTTTATGAACGACCGGCTCACGTATCTTTTTGTAAGAAACCAACGCAACGCAATCCGCTGCTGAATCTCATGCAGTTGTGTTTCGTACGTGGGTTTTTGGGATTATGAACAGCATCCTTAACTCCTTCGCCAGGGAGACCAGTCTATACTATACTACTTCAAGTATAATTCTGTATACATCATATACAACAAAGAAATCATGATAATTACAACTTCAAACACAAATAAAGTAATGTCTCCACAAGAATTTCTGATCTAATAATTGCTTACTTCAACAGTCCAGAACGATGAAATACGTAAAGCTCTTGTGGTAGTATGCTGGGACATTTTGGTGTCACCCTCTGACAGAAAGATTTAAAAAACAATTAAGTTGCATGTCCTTCACAGGACGTAGCAGTCAACCCCAGCATTTTCACTGTTTGTGATTCCTGGGCAAATTTTACGTTCAGTAGTTTGCCATTGCTTTATGAATGACCGGTTCCTATATGTTTTTAAAAAAAAACCAGCACCGCCGTGTTTCAAACCCAGGTATATGGGCTCACTAACTGCGTTCGCAAGCCCTTAGCCACAAAGACCGGTAGAAAGATAAAAACACCATAAAATCTATACATGAATTATCTCTTTGAGTGCATATTTTTAAGAACATGACATTACCATATTTCTAGAGCAAAGTTTTACCAAAACAAGTCTTACTTCTAACAGTGAGAACGAGAAGAAAGAGACAACATACTTTTTTTCTACTTTATAATTTGTATTTCTTAACTTTTTTTTTTGGGGGGGGGGGGGGGGGGGGGGGGGAACATTAGTAAGTTCATTGTCTTTTTAAATCTAATTTATCTACTCACAGCATATTTTCATAGTTGTGTTAAGTACACATGTTGTGAACAATTTAGTCAACCCTTACTTATCCTTAGGTTCTGCCATAGCCCATCTGAAATAGACATGGTGCTTTTTTCATCTTCTTTTCTCTGGCAGGGGCCGTGTGTGACACAGTTATGCACCTCAAAGATCAGTACATCCAACCTTGGCATGTGACTGTGTAAGGTTTTCTTCCACTAGATAGATTCCATCCAAGGTAACAATCTCTATCTACCAGTAAGTAGGTTTTCCTTCTTAGCAATGTGCCAGTGTAGCAGCCTTATGCCATACTATTTGCTATATCTAACTGTTGTAAGATTTTTAACATTCACAACTTGCACAAAGAGACCTCCTGTTTTTGCCCTTATCTGAGAAGACAAGGTGTCCAATGTCATTACCCAAGAGATAAAAAGGCGTCATATATCATTAGATGAAAGTGGTTCTTGGAATAATTTCCTAGTCCTTCGCTGAGATCAAACCTGGTTCCTTCTGATCCTAAGGTGGATACTGTAACCTCTCAACCATGGGTCCTCCCCAGTAAATGTAGCATTTTTTAGCATTAACAAAATAGTATTTGTAATACCATACACCTTCCTTTTTAATGGCTTTACCATATACGCATTGACCACATATTATTTTTCACCAGTTGCTCCTGTTACATTTTCCAAGGCCCTCATGGAGTTACATGTTGCCTGTTAAGAAATACTGCTATATAATGTAATATACATAATGTGACCAACAATATAAGTTAGTCACATGTCCTTTACAAGATGTAGCAGTCAACCCCAGCATGTTTTGGCTGTTCGTGATTCCTGGACAAGTTTACATTCAATAGTTTGCCATTGCTTTCTGAATGACAATATAAGACATAGTGATACAAACTTTGCAGCACAGCAAGCACAGCAAGAGGATTTCTGGAATGTTTTGGCCCTTGACTTTCCTGACACTCTCTGGGAGCAGGCCCACCCAGGTAATGACTCTGGGTACCTTTCTCCTGCCGTGTGTTTGTACCCTGTATTGACATGATTCGTCTTTTTCTCACTTGTTCCACAAATTCCCACAGTGGACAGCCATAGTAACACAGTGGACAGTTCACAAAAGCCCCTCCCCACCTTGGGAAGGAGAACATTGCGCACCCGGTGCTTCGTGCCCTCACATGTGTTCAAGCACCTTTGGCCATAAGAAGCCAACTTGTTCCCAGGCTATTCTCCTTATGTCATTGCTTCCAACATGGCATCGCTATGCACCAGTACATGTTGTTGCTACCATGCTGCCTTCTTCATACCCTGTTCATGGCTCATGGGCCCACACTCCTGCTCATTTCAAGAAAGCCCGCTCTTTCTCTGGAATACTTGGTTGTGGGTTTGGGTTTGCCCAACCCTCACCCTGTCTTGCTGCGGAGTGCTGTCTTCGTATAACGTTTTACACCACGACTAACTGAAGGTGAACTTCGGCTGACATTTCATTCTTTTAATCCCATTTAACTTTAACATGGTGTTCAAAATGAACATATATTTTAATCTGCAGTTATATTTCCAAATTCACCAAAAAAAAATATCCAAGATGTTTTGTAACTTGTCTCACCACAAAGTTTTGGATGAGCGGAAACTCTGGCACCATGTGGGGCAATGTGATGATACAGTAATCTCTGTCTTGGAACAGAGAAAATGCTTGGGGCAAGAAATCACAAGACCTAGGGAATGAAGAAAACACACAACATAACATGATAGCTTGCAAGGAAAGAAAATAACCTATTGATCTTAGAATTTATTAGTGAATAGCAGATTAGTGACCACAAGAACTTAGAAAAATGAATATTTTTAATTAATTACTTTTCCCCATACATTCAAAATGTTACATTTAAAACGTAAGAGAAAAATATAACCATACATGTAAAGTTATTTGGTAATTGAATAAATATAATACAACTTCTTATTTTAACGCAAATTTCTGACCAAATGCTTCATAATTGTATTATTTGTTTCATTAAAAAAAACATATGTAGCTGCCATTTGAATCCATACAGAATATTGATAACTCTTTAATCTACAATCCCCTTATCTGGATAAAAAGCATCTCAAAACAACACATGCACTTGAGTGTGCATGTATACAAACATGAATAAATATATAAATATTCAGAGAGAGAGAGAGAGAGAGAGAGAGAGAGAGAGAGAGAGAGAGAGAGAGAGAGAGAGAGAGAGAGAGAGAGAGAGAGAGAGAGAGAGAGAGAGAGAGAGAGAGAGGGAGGGGGGGAGGAGGTAGGGAGAGAGAGAATGAGATAAACAATCAGTCAGACAGACAAACAGACAAAAAGACAGAGAAAGATGGAGACAGACACAGAAGAAAGTGAAGCAGAGACAGAAACAAATTACTCCTAACATGTGTGATATACCTTTTATAATATTCCCCCACTCACCTCATCTCATACTGTTCTGCAATACAAAACAGCTGTATGCTGAAAGCATTTTTAGCTCCATTGTAGGTTGGCACAAATCTCTTTTGGATGGGCAGAGTCAACCCCTTTGGAATGACATGGCATGGTGGAGCACTCTGGACAATACAAGGTTCCAGTTAGAATCAACATGTCTCCAGCTGCATATACTGGGAGAAGTAGCCATACTAATACAATGGATAATCAGGGTAACACAGTGGATGGTAATAGTAACAGTGGATAGCCATAATAATACAGTGGATCCTCGCATACAATTCTCTTTGTGGGAACCACAAAGGTGTAGATGTTAATTATTCCAGTACTTTACTGGTTATGATTACTTCAGATTAATCTTCTCACATGCTTCTCTTCAATAGAAACACACTGTTATAAAAATAAATCAAAACATATTTTAACAGGTCCGCTCATCTCTTGCAGTGTCCAGCCAGTCATTCTACCTTCTCATTTTGCCATTCATCTCCCACAGGAGCATAGAACCTCAACCAACTCACATCAAGCCGTGAAATCTCATCTTGGGGAAATGTTCTGGGAAGTCAAGGCAGCAGGCGGCGTGATACTGACCACATCACCCATGGAGTCTTGACTGGTTTATACAAATATGGAGCTAGCAACATATATCCAGTAAGCCTTCAAACATGAGAAAGGCTCTACTTTATAGCATCTGAAAAGCATTTCTACAGACATGTATATTATCAAGGAAATTGATTTTAATTTGTAAACATACTTGTTATATATAATTAATACATAAAAAAAATGTTGCATATCCCTTACGGGATGTTGCAATCAACACCAGCATTTTTCAGCTGCTGTTGATGTACTAGGCAAATGTTTACGTTCAGTAGTTTGCCACTGCTTTCTGAATGACCGGCTCCCATACGAACACGTTATAACACAATGCGACATGGTCTGCAGCACAAATCGGTCGAAGCTGCGTTTCGAACGCCTGGTAAGCGGCTCATGAACCACGTTCGCAAGCCTTTGGCCATGAAGGCTGGCAATTAATATTAATATATTATGGTATAATAAATTATATAAAATCCTCTTACCTAACTCATATAATTAATTAATTTATCATTAAATTAATAAGATATTTCTTTAGCTGCCTGGTGTGTAACTATGATTACATTTCCTTCTATCATTTGGTATGTAAATGAAGTTGATGTTGTTTATATTGCTTGTTGTTGCCAAACTTTTATTTAATATATATTTTTCTCTGTTTTACGTTTGCTTCTCTTGCGCAGTATTTACTCACATATAGCTAATGACTCATGAGCAACATCAAAGTGAATGAATCTAATCTGAAACAGGTAAATATATTTAAGTATGTGGGTTCTTTGATAACAACACACGGAAGATGTATTAAGGAAGTTAATGTAGAGTCATCATCATCATCATTTTCCACTTCTGCCTTCAAGCGTCGTGGGGAGGAATAATTTGCGCTCCAGCGCCCGATGGACGGCACTGGATAGTGTCATTGCGTGTGATTGTACAATGTCTTTGATGTCATAAATCCATTTTCTTCTTGGACGTCCTCTTGGTCTCGTCGCAGATGATCTTTGATGTAAGGCCAGTGATGGTAGTTGATGGTGTTGCATTCTAACGACATGGCCAAACCACTTGATCTTCTGTCTTTCAATAATGTAAAGTAACCCAAGCAAAAGCAGAATTTTATATCTCTGTCACTCAAGGTCTGAAAAAGAGGACTTTAGAGATACAAGGGAGCTTCAAATGAAAACCTTAAATTCTATGTGTGTGTGTGTGTGTGAATATATTCTGAAAAAGTACAGAACAAAAGTATAATTGTTTATGCAGTCACTACAGCTTTCAATGCAAGTCCTCCAGCACCAATAAAGTGTTTAGATTCCTGTAGAAGAAATTCTCTGGAGTCAGTACTTTATGTGCCTGGTCCGGTTATGAACAGTCTGTCACAAGTCACACTATTTTGAAACTTCCTACTCTACTCATGGACTGACAGGCATTAATCACCATACTGGACCTTCATTTGTCAATGAATGTCTATAGGTTTCACCCCTACATTGATTAAAAAAAACGAATAAAAGAAAGCTGCTCATCTTTGGTGCATGTAAAAAGTGGGGAGGCCATTTTTAAACTGTCCTTATGACATCACCATGTTCATCTGCACCATGATGTCACATGATTAACACACTTGACTCTTGACATCCACAACAACAATAGGGACAGGATATAAGACAATGGCATAGTTACTGTAATTTATAAAACATTTTAAAGTTTTCATTTGAAGCTCCCTCATATATTAAGCCAATCCTAATATACGGAAGCGAATCATGCACAATTAACAAATAACTGGTGAGGAATTATGTGAAAGCTGCAGAGATGTGATTTTACAGAAGAATGATGATAACACCATGGATGGATGAAAGTGCAATGAAGATGTCTTTAAAGAAGTTAGGCAACAAAGAGAATTGGTTACTTGAATCTGCTGAAAACAGTTCACATTCTTTTGGTATGTAATGAAAATAGGAAAGTTGGGAGGGCAGGAGAGACAGGGGAAGACTGAGTGAGAAAATTCTAGATAGTTTAATATCATGGCATGGAGAAACATTGGTGTCAGAAATGATTGGCAGTACAAAAGAAGACAGAAGGCTATGGGCAAATGTGATCACCAATGCCACACGCCTTGGACTTTAAGAATAGTTTGTGGTTTATTAGTCCATCA
Organism: Cepaea nemoralis; assembly: GCA_014155875.1. NCBI lineage: Eukaryota > Metazoa > Mollusca > Gastropoda > Stylommatophora > Helicidae > Cepaea > Cepaea nemoralis. The sequence continues at coordinate 236,201 of JACEFZ010003735.1, read as the reverse complement.
CAACATTTTAAATTGAGTATTCCATTATGGATAGGATTTTACAATGTTTACATTATGTTTACTAATATTAACTTCTTACTTCCTCATGTTGAATTTCAGCAGCCTCCTTCTCCACCAGCTGATCAATCTTACTGGTATCAGTAATCACGCTTTGGCTTCCCCCATCTGCTAGCCTTTGATCTCTTTTAATGCTAGATGTTGAAACTTCAGAGAAGAATAAGTACTATATATATATATAACAAATGGGGCTGGTTATCAACCAAGATAAGACAGAATATATGGTAATTTCAAGAGAAGGAACGGCTAAAAACTCTGGCCACATTCATTCATTCAGTAGCATGTCCTTTGCAGAACCTCGCTGCCATAACAACCTTCTAGAAAACCTTCTCGATCATAAGCAAGATTTCCCGCGTCTGATACACTCATCCGGAGATCATCCGCTACATCCTGCACCCATCTTCTCCTTGGCCCTCCTCCTCCTCTTTTCCCAGGCATACATCTCTCCATCACCGTTCTCTCCAAACTTTCGTGACGCCCCAAGTGACCAAAATATTTCAATCTTCTTTGTTCTATCGTCTCCAATAGCCAACCCTCTTCAATATTCAACTCCTGAAGCATACAAATAGATAATATGACCATTAAAAGAGCGGAAACATACAAATACCTAGGTACAATCTTCAACTGCTCCAACATCATAAGGGAAGAAATACAAGCTAGAATCAACTCTGGAAATAAGATATACTATGCACTGCAACATCTACTAAAATCAAATGCGCTACCTCGTAACACTAAGATCACAATATACAAAACACTGATTAGACCAGTTGTGCTGTATGGCTCTGAAACCCGGAGTACAACTAAAGGAGACAAAGCCTTGTTACAAACCTTTGAGAACAAAGTCTTATGACGCATCTTTAGGCCCATTAGGGATACACAAAGTGGAGAATGGAAAAGAAGAAGCAACTAAGACATTTATGGTCTGTTTAAGTCCCCGCTAATCACTGGTATCATGAAGGCTAATAGACTGCAATGGCTGGGGCATATAGAAACAATGGAAGATAATAGGGAAACAAAACTCGCCTACACCCAAGAAATAAATGACCTTAGACCCCGAGGTTGACCAAGAAGAGGGTGGAGAGATAATATAAATACAGACCTACAAGCACTTGGAATCACTGACTGGCAAGAGAAGGTCAACCAGAGAGACGAATGGAGACGGCTTCTATCTGCAGCAAAGAACCTCAATGGCTCGGAATGCTGAAGAAGAATAAGAAGAAGAAGATATATGTATCTCTCTCTCTCTCTCTCTCTCTCTCTCTGTGTGCGCACGCGTGCGCGCGCGCGCGCGCACACACACACACACACACACACACACACATAGAGAGAGAGAGAGAGAGAGAGAGAGAGAGAGAGAGAGAGAGAGAGAGAGAGAGAGAGAGAGAATAAGAGAGGCAAAGTGAGAGAGAAGCAGGCAGCAGGCAGAGGGACAGAAAGAGAGAGAAAGAAAGAAAGAGAGAGAGGGAAAATACAAAGAGAGAGAAATATATATATATATAAACAGACAGACAGACAAATACACATATACATGCACAGATAATACACATCTGGCTAATAGATTGTTATCACCATCATCATTTACAAAAAAGTTTTATAATGTTTAATATAACAACTTATAATTATCAACTTACACAGTTTCAAGCTCTAGAAATGGATCTTGTGACTGTAAAGTTCAACTTACAAACAGTTTCAATGAATTCTAGAAATGAACGTTGTGACTATAACATTCAACTTAAATATAGTTTCAATGAGCCTAGAAATGAACCTTGTGATTGTAAAGTTCAACTGACATATAGTTTCAATGAGCCTAGAAATGAACCTGTGGCTGTAAAATTCAACTTACATACAGTTTCAATGAGTCCTATAAATGAATCTTGTGACCGTAAAGTTCAACTTACCACCTTTGAGACTGCCTTTGAGACTGCCCCTGTGACTGCTTTCCTGCAAAGCTTCTTCCATCTGTGATGGCACCTTCACCACCTCCTCATGATCTACTGCCACACCAGCAACTTCAGGAGCTGGTTCTTCTTTATGTTGTTCAATATCTTCAAATTTACAATGAAATAATTAACAATAGCATGGGAAAGACTGTTTATCTTGATCTGATTTTAAATTACTTCTTAACAGTGGACACCTGAAACCAGCATCCTCCTCTCTAATTTTGCCTTCTTTCACCTGAGACCAACATCCTTCTCTTTTGTTTTGCCTTCTTTCACAAGTTTTTCATGTCTTCTTTTTCCTCATGCTTTCCTTTTCTTTCTTCTTCTCAATGTTCCCCTCACTGTCACTACCCCAGTGCTTTTCTACCTTCTAGATGAAGCACAGGTTTCAGTAATAGCTATGATACTGTATATGTGGTTTAAGTTTTCTTCAAATAAAATATGTGTGAGGATGTGTGTCTATGTATCTATGCAAGTGTGTATATGTGTGCCACCATGCACATATTATATCTAGGGTGCCGGATCCCCATGGTGAAATGGTCAAATTATGTGCTTTGCCCAGAGTTAATCCTGTCTGTCCTAAGACATAAAACAAAAATAATGTCTATAGATAAAACTACATGTTACCCAAAATTCACAATCTACAATGAAGAAATTGAAAATGTCACAAACTTTGAAGTTATTGGCATCACAAGCACCACAATGGGAACTATTAAAAATAAAGAAGCACAGACTGGACATATCAGTACAGAGGTTCAATAGTATTAAGAACCTATGGCACAACAACATAAGTCACGTTAAAGTCAAATTTATTAGAATATGCATCTTTTGTGTGGCAACAAATACATGCATCTTTACTGTGGCAACAAATACATGCATCTTTTCTGTGGCAATAATTACATGCATCTTTTCTGTGGCAACAAATACATGCATCTTTTCTGTGTTAACAAATACATGGATCTTTTCTGTGGCAATAAATACATGCATCTTTTCTGTGAAAATAAATATATGCATCTTTTCTGTGGCAACAAATACATGCATCTTTTCTGTGGCAAAAAATATGTGCATCTTTTCTGTAGCAACAAATACATGCATCTTTTTTGTAGCAACAAATATATGCACCTTTTCTGTAGCAACAGATACATGCATCTTTTCTGTGGCAACAAATACATGTATCTTTTCTGTGGCAACAAATATATGTATCTTTTCTGTGGCAACAAATACATGTGAGTCATGGACCAATTGTGTAATTACTAAATAAGAGAATCAAGACGTAATAAAAAAAAATGTGGTACTTCATTTGTAATTAACTGCAAACAAAGGAATCCCGGGAGTTCCCGGGAAATCATGTGACATCAGGGTGATTCCATAGCGGGTGTAGGGGTGTGTTAATATTAATTACAGATACAGAAATATAATTGCTTTCACAAATATAAGGCAAGCAAGTGCTATTGTGTAATGTATTTATTGAAACAAAGAATCATTTAAATTGAATGTGTTGTGCTACTCGTCTTATCTTGTGTTTGTGGGGGCAGTTTGCGAAGACAATGACTTGCGGTGTTAGGTACATCTTGCTGCAAACACACTTGTTACCTACCACAAAGTGAATATATATCCCTATTCTGAAAATCAACAATCCCACCAGATTTAGGTCAGTGCTAAAAATAACTACACCATTTGTTTGCGGGCAATGAAAAATGAAGTTCCAAAAATTCTTAGAATACCTTGGACCAAGAAGAAGAAAAATAAGGACATTTTAGAAGAACTGAACATTTAAGAAAACTGGCCAATAAACAACATCCTGTTTCATAAGCTGAAATACTAAAACATCATGAGGAGAGGAAAGCTGGAGCATGTTGTAATAATGAGAAAATTTGATGGGAAGAGAAGCAGGAGGAGATCGAGAGAGAAGATCCTGGACAGTTTGACTACATAGCATGGAGGAACATCTATATCAGAAATTACTGGCAGTACATGAGACAGAAGGCTGCGGATAGATATATCCAAAGTAACATCGTGGACTTTAAGAAGAAGAAGAGGTTGCCTGTCCTTAGCTAATGATAATTCATTCTGTGCAGACAACAGTTTTGCTGTTATGAAGAAATGTTACCGTTATGACTAAAGTGTATTGCTGTTTGGAGTTTCACTGTTATGAAGGAATTTTGCTGTGATGAAGGTGATTTGCTGTAATGAAGAAATGTTGCTGTTAAGAAGGAGGTTTTGCTGTTATAAAGGAGTTTTTGCTGTTATGAAGGAGATTTTTCTGTTATGAAGGAGTTTTTGCTCTTATAAAGATTTGCTGTTAAGAAGGAAATTTGCTTTTCTGAAAGAATTTTGTCGTCATGAAGGAGATTTGCTATAATGAAGGGGAGTTTGCTGAATTGAAGTAATTTTTGCTGTTATAAAAGAAGTTTTGATGTAATGAAGGAAGTTTTGTTGTAATGAAGAAGATTTTGCTGCAATGAAGGAGATTTTGCTGTTATGAAGGAAACCTACCTGATTCTGACACAGGAGGTGAAGGTGAAGGCGTTGGGGGTGGGATATAATCATCATCTGGATGTGGTTTGCGTAAACCATGGAAGGGAATCAGCTCAAAGCATTCATTTAAAAGATCCAGATTGACATCTGTGCTGATACTCATAAACCCATATGATGTTTTTTCCACCTGAAAAAGAAATAAATTATGTAAACACAGAAGTCACAAACAATATGTTGCACCATTTACTGTCTAGTATATTTTGATGCATCTCATTAGGTGCATACAGAGTGTCATAAGAAATAAAATTTAAAAAAATACAAATCTCAAAAGGCTTTAACTTGAGAGCACATGTACTCATTGGCCATGTGTATTTCTTTATTATTAAAGGCCAGGAGGTCAAAATCAAGGGGCCCATATTTTTAATAGTTTGTGATGGGCGACCAGTTTGTCAATAATATTTGTCAACATTTTACATGATTAAACAAGCATACAACCTGATAAAAACAGGTACCAGGAAATGTCTGGGGAAGTAAAGGCAACTGGCATAATACTAACCACATCACTCTCCAAGAGCCGATTGGTCTATTAAAATATGGGACTAGCACCATATGTCAATACACATGAAGTTGTTAAAAAGTCTACTTTTATATACAAGTAATTTAAGGAGCATCTTTGTGCCCATCACATGTTCTCTCAAATGATGGAGAGTATGACACATGCCACCATGGCCTCAGCTTGATCAAGGAAAACTCCCAGCTGCATTTTCTAATGGTAGTGGATGGGCAATGCACAAGCGTGTTTCTAGTACAGTTATGGGAGATCATCATCACCAGAATAAGTGGACAATGTTATACCTGAGCAGAGCAGGTCCTTCATATGTGCTGACAGCTCACAAGCAAGATGTGGAAGTTGAGGGAAAACCACAACACTGTCTTACCAAAAAGAAGTCTATGAGCATGTCACAAATTTGAAATGGAGTGCCATGTTCAGAAACTTCTCACCAGTCTTTGCACTGAATAACATGACATGAGTTAACCATCAATACATTTGAAAAAAAAACAACATACAAATAACTGAGCCTTAACAGTGGAGGAGTTCATGTGTTACCAAGAGCCAAAATGGAAGAATAGTTATACCTAAAACCTACCATGCATGTCATAAAAAGCAACTCAGTTAGTTAGTTAGTTAGTTAGCTAGTTAGTTAGTTAGTTAGTTATTTAGTTAGTTAGTTAGTCACAGTTCCAACTTCATGGCAAAGGGTCGCCTCATTATGCTCTGTTCCTGTGCCAGTGAATATCACACAAAATGCTCCTCACTGCCCTATATGAAAAGTGGAACAGACAGAAGTCTTGACAAACCAACAGCCTGCACAGGAATGCTATGCATAGTGCCGCTGCCAGAATGCCAACACAAAAGTCTGCCACAAAAAATACAGTTCATCTTCGATGGAAGCGGCAATAAAAAAAATAAAAAAAGCAATTAAGGAGGCTTGATGTGGGGCTGGCTATCCTATCGACAGACATAGTTATTGATGTTATTGAATCACCAACTAGAATGTATTTTTATAAAACAGCCAAATGGTACTAAGTTAATAAACATTTTTTATAGATATTTATTTGTTGGTGAATCCTCTGGAAGACTGCGTTGTAACTCATAAGCCCAGTGGATTGGTATTCAGGCTGATTGAGCCTTGCAAAGGGTTTGCATCTTTCAATGTGAAGTTGATGTGGAAACTTTCCTCTTGACTCTGTACTGCTAGGACTGTATTGTAGAGCTCTCCTTTGCCTCTTCAAGCTCAGAAAAAAAGTGAGGGTGTGCAATACGAGTACTGGAACTTCACATCTTTGGAGAGGCATATTAACATATACCCAGGTCATGGTTTGGCATGGCACATATGGACAGGCTGAGATGATAAATAGGCTAGTAATGGTTCCTCCAAAGAATTGAGGTACAGGGTGTTTATAAGTCCTCACTACACTTTGCATGTAGAACAATTTTGAAAAATGAAGTACATGATGCTATCAAAAATGTAATCCACTGTCCATGTTGAAACAATATGCAGCAAATAACTGTCGTCTGTTTGAGTAATTCTTTGCACTCCAAATATAATGGTTTTATCAATGGAAGAAAGAATTGTTTGGTTGAATAAGTGTTTCGAAATGGCGGTCGATACACACGGATGGTTGTTCAAAGATTTATAGCAAGATTTCCTGATAAACAACCTACTCATTGCATTACAGTTAGAAATTTGTTGAATATGTTATAATGAATACTTCATCTATACTTTCCAACTACCCCAAAGTAGCGTAAAACCATAGCGGAGACTCTTGTAACCAATTTAATGAATTTTTAGCACATTTTTTTTATGACGTTATGTACTTAATTTTTCAAAATTGTTCTACATACAAAATGTAGTGAGACTTCACAAATACCCTGTCAACAGACTGCAACCCAGTGCCCAGTGTGAATATCTGATTGTACACATTAGCACACTACCTCAGCAACAAAACACTGCACATATCTGATTGTACACATTAGCACACTACCTCAGCAACAAGACACTGCATATATCTGATTGTACACATTAGCACACTACCTCAGCAACAAGACACTGCATATATCTGATTGTACACATTATCACACTACCTCAGCAACAAGACACTGCATATATCTGATTGTACACATTAGCACACTACCTCAGCAACAAGACACTGCATATATCTGATTGTACACATTAGCACACTACCTCAGCAACAAGACACTGCATATATCTGATTGTACACATTAGCACACTACCTTAGCAACAAGACACTGCATATATCTGATTGTACACATTATCACACTACCTCAGCAACAAGACACTGCATATATCTGATTGTACACATTAGCACACTACCTCAGCAACAAGACACTGCATATATCTGATTGTACACATTATCACACTACCTCAGCAACAAGACACTGCATATATCTGATTGTACACATTAGCACACTACCTCAGCAACAAGACACTGCATATATCTGATTGTACACATTAGCACACTACCTCAGCAACAAGACACTGCATATATCTGATTGTACACATTAGCACACTACCTCAGCAACAAGACACTGCATATATCTGATTGTACACATTAGCACACTACCTCAGCAACAAGACACTGCATATATCTGATTGTACACATTAGCACACTACCTCAGCAACAAGACACTGCATATATCTGATTGTACACATTAGCACACTACCTCAGAAACAAGACACTGCATATATCTGACTGTACACATTAGCACACTACCTCAGCAACAAGACACTGCATATCTGCATCCTGAGCCTCAATTAACTCTGCAAGAAAGTAATCTCCATAGGTATCTTGTAGCATGCTACTCTGTCTGTTAAAAATAGGGGTCAGATCATCGTGATCCTCCACACTGGAAAAATAAAATATATTGACTTTATTCATAGGTGCTCACAAATCTGTTTTGATAAATCAAAATACTAGAACAGCTTAAATATTAATGGCAGGGGGCTATGTGGTCTTGAGGTATGGTGTCCGCCTCGAGTGCTGGAGGTCCCGGGTTCAAGCCCCGGTGAGGACCGGGATTTATTTTACTTGGACTTCTGGTAATAAAATTTCCCCTGGTCTCTGGGTAGTGAGATTGGGCTAGTGTGTATTGTTGCACGTAAAAAATTCCTTGGCAGTTGGAAATCGAAAAAGAGTAGCCTAACGGCGCTGCCCTGGCAAAATTTTGAGTTAAAAATCTACCCAAAGTATTTCAGGATCCTCGCCGGTGCTACTGAGTTCGTGCACTGAGCTGAGTTTCTCCAGACTCAGGTTTGAGTTAGGAGGAGAACGGAGCACTTATGGGTTACACCCGTGTGCCGTGATGTTGATTCATCAACAAAACTAGACTAAATATTAATGGCAAAGTTTTGATAATGAAAATGAACATACATTGGCTGGAGCTATAGAGTTCATGTTCTGTGTGATGTTTTTGGCAGGCAGGTTAGCCACTCTGTGGAGAGAGACCAAATTAGATGGGATATTGCCTTGTGCAATGATGTCAGTTCTCTTTTAATGCCTTTGTCTCCCACTTATATTTTTGTGTATTCTACCTTTCTTTGCTCTGTGCCCATCCCACTGTGTTTTTCCCTATAGAGATTGACCTTGGTATCAGGTCAGAATAAGAGTCTCAACACCAAAATCACTTTCATAGATGCAAGCTCCTGTCTGGACTCAGATGACATGTGTGTCAATGCATCGGACTGAAGAGTTCACAGTTTTCCATGGGAATCTCAAACAACAACATACAATCAAAGTATTCTACACAAACACAATCTGGCCAAGATGAGAAACTGAATGCCAACTGTAGAGCATAAGTCGTATATATATATATATATATATATATATATATATATATATATATATATATATATATATATATATATATATATATATAGAGAGAGAGAGAGAGAGAGAGAGAGAGAGAGAGAGAGAGAGAGAGAGAGAGAGAGAGAGAGAGAGAGAGAGAGAGAGAGAGAGACTACCAGTTTAAACTATATAAAGCTGCACAGATGTAAACAATGACACTTACAAAGCTTGTCTGATGTGCAGAACTGGCACATGTTCATGGCGTCTGCATACATAAAGTACATATTTATCATTGCATTTTTTCTCATTTCTCTCCATTGGCTTGAAAGCCTGGACTAGTGAAGGATCTGAAAGACAACGATTGTGATAACAGAGTTTACAAAAGGATAACCAAATAAAACATAAATAAATCTTACTGTCTAACATGTCCAGTAGCGGATGTGTTGGTGTAATCATTAGGAGGTTACGCTGACAATGGCATGAGCAAGGTCAGACAAGAGTTTAATATCAGCTCTCAGAGTTTGTTACAGGAGGGGAAGACTGACCACCTATTCCCCTATGCACTCAGGCCTACAGAATGTGATGGTCCTAACACTTCACATAACCCACAGCAGGCTCCTATTACAGGACACACACAAAAACATGTCCTGTACAGAACCTTAACTTCCTGTTCATTGGCTGAAGATTATAGAAGTGTGAGTGCATTCTTATCAGCATCACCATGTACCATGTTAGGGAGGTCAGGGTTTTGTCAGATTTTTGTAGATTATTGTCATGTAGTGTGTTTCATGTAGTTTTGTGTTGGTTTGTGTTTGTCTGTTCTGTGCTGACGAAGGCTTGGGCCGCAACGTTCAATTTATTTCTTGTAATCGTGTTTTAGTAAAGCTCACAATCTACTTCTTGTTTTTTGGCGATCCATTCATATGCAGGTCAGGCGATGACATCCTTCCACAACCATGTCTTTGGTGTTCTTCATAAATTTGATTGCTGATAGTTACCATGCCACTCTGCCAACCCATTTGGCAATGTTTTCTCTCTGATAACCTCTGGCCCATATTCCTCCAATCTACCCAATCTCCATACCCTCTCATCTCAAAACATAACCCCAAAAAATGACACGATTGTCACATGCTAATGTGGGTTAGTTGACTGTGAGCCCACAGAAAGACTCAGTTTTAACCCTAAAGTCTGACATACTGGCACTCAAGACATCTGACAAGGGCTTGCATCTATCAAAATGAGGTTGGTGTAAAAACTGTTCTCTTGACCTAGTACCTAAGTGCCATATCCGCAGGGACTGTGTTGCAGTGTTTGTCTTTACCCCTCCAAACACAGAAACCAGCATTGGAACTTCATATCCTCAAAATAGCATATTAGGATATAACCAGGTCATGATTCACCACAACACATGCTGACTGGTTAGGATGGTCATGTTTTCTCCACAGGTGTTCGTTATTTCATTGTTAATATACATATATACATATATATACATATATCTAATATGTATATATCTGTTAAAGATGTGTCACATGTATCACAGATCCATTGAGTTGAATCTGTTAAAGATGTGTCACATGTAACACAGATTCACTGAGCTGAATCTGTTAAAGATGTGTCACATGTAACACAGATCCATTGAGCTGAATCTCAGTATGTCCTCACCTAGTTCATGCCCTTTTGGAACAGCCAGGAACAAAAAGTGCAGGTCGGGAACAGCATTAAAGGCCGTTCTAATAATTTCCACAGCACAGCCCAAAGCATACTCGTTCTTGGCCACAAAGTAGTGCAGGAATAGGCTGTTAAGGGAGGTTACCTATTGAAACAATTATATACTGCAGTAAGACTGAATAGCCAAAAATTACACATTACAATAAGGCTGAATGGCAACAAAATTATACATTACATTAAGACTGAATGGAAAACAAACTATACAAAATATATGTCATTAGAGTCAGCATTAGCTCTTTCATTAAAATGAACCATTGCATCACATTGGCAAAGGATTCCCGTTAGGTTTTAAAGAGATACCACAACTTCATAATTTAACCAGTCATATCATAGCCACTTGTATGGGACTTCTGTAAGCAAAGCTTAAGTATCTGACATAATGATATCTTCAGAATATGTCTGACTACAATTCATCATTGAGCCAGTCTATATGCAAAACTGAGGAAGTTTTTAATTTCTCTTTCATGCTTTGATACATTTCATCAGAGCCAATGTTGTATAGGATGAACACAAGGATACCACTGGTAAACAATAGAATTTGGCCAGGTCTTGTGTTCTACAGCTAGACATAATTTTACTTTCATATCTCTTTGTAGTAAACCCCACTACAATATTTGGCACACATTCTTAACCTTTTCAAACCCACACTGCTAAAAAATAATTTATGGTTTAATCCTGTATTTAACTTCTCTTTAAGTAATTTCTAGAGGTTGATTTATCTATGGCTCAAAAGACTTATTATACCACGGTCTTCCATTATATAATTCCTGGATTATTTGGCAAACCTATAACTATGAATATTATGTCATTAGATAATTGTTCACTGTTACAGATGTCATTTACACATATTAATATTAAATTAACTGCTTCAGATCTATGTATAAATAAATTATTATAAAAGGTGATAATAAGTGGCATTGCCTGTATACAAGATCAACAGATAAGTAATTCATATTTAAAATATGCTGATTAATTATTTTATCCTGTAAGTGCAAACATGTGAGTGATTACGTACCTGTCCTGATACATAGTAGGAGTTATACCAGGTCTCCCAGTTTGCCTGATCAACTTCAGGAATGTTTGGGAAATCCACAAATGCAGCATGACCCATAATATCTTCAACTTTGTTGCACAATGTTATAGCCAAGACAGCTTTTTCACTGAATGTAGCAATACAATGATAATGCAATTAAAATATTCATTACACTGAATACAAAAAAGTAAAGTCAGTCAAGGGCCCTAGTTACACACTGGGAAGCATAATGAGCATATGGTGCTGGCCCCATATTTGTATAGACCAATCAGCAATGTTTCCTAGCACCCACGTTAGGCTGGGTCAACATGGGTCAATCCAGGACAATTTTAAACATCTTCCTCAATGCAGATGTGAACCAATGTCACTAGGCAGGGTGGCAAGCACACTAGGCAGGGTGGCAAGCACGCTAGCCAAAGAGCCACTGCGGAGCCCCAAGATAGAAGCACTTTGATTAACTGCATTACGGTTTATTATTGTTTGTGTGGCGTATTGTTTGTGTAGCATGGTGTTTTGAATGCTTGCCTGTTGGCCAGTTGGTCATGAGTACAAATTTGCGTTAAGGCAGATTTTAAAAAAATGTGCCTGGACCCTTTTACACATCTTGAGGCCTAAAGGGTATGTGGTACTAGCCTCATAGTTTTTAAAGACCAATCAACACTTGATGAGTGATGTGGTCATTTGTTGGCTGGTCACCTTTAACTTGCAGAACATTCTCTGGTATCAGTTTTAGGCTGGGATGACTTAGGGGTCCAGGTCAATTAAAAAAGCATCCCATGACCTTGGATGGAAACTATCTAGAGAAAGCTCCTATGAAGCTAAAATTAGACCTAAGTTCACAGTATCTAAAAAGAATTCTAGGACAACCAAGCATTTCTAATATGATGTAAAAATGATAATGAGCTGCAGAAGAGGATAATAACCACACACTTATGGTCCATAGCACAAAATGGATCTGAAACATGTACTCCCACCAAACTATATGAACAGATTTTAGAAACTTTTGAGCTGTGATGACATAGCAGGAAATTAGATTGAGTGGAATTGAACAAAAATATCAAACCAACAAGTGACAAATGGGTAAATGTTGAAAAGTATACAAAGAAGTAGGCTATCTTAGCTTGAATGTCTATTATTGAAAATACTTGAAGGTAAAATCTAGGGGAAAAGAAGGCGACAATGTCCAAGAGACAACAAAATTATACAGGCATGCAAGAACAATGGTGGGGGTCTCTGTGGTGAAGTAGCCATACTGTCTGCCTGTCTGTCTGAAAATTGTGGGTTTATGTTTGGACTACATTGTTCAGACCACGAGTGCAATGTTTCCAGAGGTTCCCTGGGCGTCACTGCTGGAGCTATAGATTCTGCCTGTCTGTCTGAAAGTTGTGGGTTTATGTTTGGACTGCATTGTCCAGACCATGAGTGCAATGTTTCCAGAGGTTCCCTGGCATCATCGCTGGAGCTATAGATTCTGCCTGTCTGTCTGAAAGTTGTGGGTTTATGTTTGGACTGCATTGTTCAGACCATGAGTGCAATGTTTCCAGAGGTTCCCTGGGCGTCACTGCTGGAGCTATAGATTCTGCCTGTCTGTCTGAAAGTTGTGGGTTTATGTTTGGACTGCATTGTCCAGACCATGAGTGCAATGTTTCCAGAGGTTCCCTGGGCGTCACTGCTGGAGCTATAGATTCTGCCTGTCTGTCTGAAAGTTGTGGGTTTATGTTTGGACTGCATTGTCCAGACCATGAGTGCAATGTTTCCAGAGGTTCCCTGGGCGTCACTGCTGGAGCTATAGATTCTGCCTGTCTGTCTGAAAGTTGTGGGTTTATGTTTGGACTACATTGTCCAGACCATGAGTGCAATGTTTCCAGAGGTTCCCAGGGCATCACTGCTGGAGCTATAGAGTCTGCCATGAGTGCAATGTTTCCAGAGGTTCCCTGGGGCATCATTGCGAGAGCTATAGAGTTGGTGCTTTGTGCAATTCTCTCAACAGACTTAATTCTCGGCTAAACCTGATGCAATGAAGTCGATCTTCATGTCTTTAATCTTTAAGAAAATTGAAGTGCAGACATATCATGCTGAGAACAGAAGAATATGTATGACATGACCAGATGACTTCAACACGTCTTCACCCTAATTTGATCATGATGATAATGACTCCTAAATACACTTTGATTATATTATAGGTGTATAAAAATACAGTAAATTAACAAACAAAGTAATGTGAAAATTGCTCATGTGCATGGCAATTGAACAATAAACTATTATAATTAAAAGCCATTTTTCCACTCATGTTTGGTTCACAGCTGACAGATAAAATTAACAACAGAGTTGAAGATGTGATGTTGGTTATAAAATCAAACAATCTTTGTTGTATTTATTGGTAGTACAGTGTAGAATCGGGAACTGCAGCAGTGGAGTGGCTAGCATGCTCACCTGCTGGTCTGGTGGTCATTTGTTCAAATTATCTTCAAGTTAGGGATTTTTGTTTCATTGATCTGAGCTCATTTTCCCCCCATTAACCTTTAATTTTATAGACGGGCCTTCCTATTTGAGGGATGAGATGGACTGGAGGACTGACAATGAATCTGTGAAAACCTCTGTATAAATTAACGCTCTCGACTAATAATTCTGCACAGCAACAAGAAGGGTTGTTGCTTCTGCTCTGTTTTGTACAAGTTTTTTCTGTGGCCAAAGAGTGTATCTCGGTGTTACCATTAAGGTGTGTAGTGTATATTCTGCTGCCCCTTTTTTCTGTTGCCCTTTCTGGTGGGGCCTGTGTGAATCTACATGTCAGTATGCTTGAAGGATACTGCTTCTTGAGCACAAGAAGTGACAAAATTATGTCAGGTTTTGAGGTTACTCCTGGAACTTCTAGGACTGTATTTGATTGATCAGGACAGCTTGTCCTTAGTTCTGGTATGAGGGATTCACACATCACAGCATATATATATATATATATATATATATATATATATATATATATATATATATATATATATATATATATATATATATATATATATATATATATATGTCTGAGGCATTGGCTGATTTTATAACTTTATGGATATTTTCTCATTGTATGGGGAGAGAGAAAAAAAAAACTCTGTGTTTAGTTCTCTTTACATTCTCCACTGTCATTTGAAGTTGGCACAAAGCTGTTGAAGTGTGTTCCATGGTTGTCCAGAAGCAGAATCATCTGAATGTAGGCACTCTGAATCATGTTAATGTCAGCATTTGGTGATGTCATTTAAATAATTTAAAATAAAGCAGGCACTATTAAGCTGCACTGTTTGACTCCCTCTGTCAATTTTACAGCCTTGCTGAAGTGGCTGTCCATTTGAACTCTTAAAAAGAAGTCTCTGATCCAAGAATAGATATTATGAGTAACTTGAGTAACTGCTGCTTGCAAGATTTTCTGCAGTTAAGCTTTCTCTTAAAACAGTATCGAAAGCTTAGGAAGAGATAAAAGAAGATGGCAAAAATTTTCTTTATTTCCTGAAATATGTCTTATGTGAGGTTCTAGCCTCTATCTAAAATGTCAAACCCTAGCAAAGCAGCAGGATGGCCAAGTCACAAAGTGTTGAAGAGTTTTATAGAGTTAGCTACCCCATACAACACACTTCGTCCCCTCTCAAAGATGCACCTCCTGTTTTGGTCCACAGTTGTTTAGTGGATACTTACAACTAACCTCATTATCTACAGGCACTTTATCCACAATCTGATGGACACACCAAATAGATAGATAGTGAGCAATAGAATCACACAATTAGTTGTGGTCTTCTGCAATAAAAAGTAGATATGTAAATTACTTACATGATATTGACAATATTTGTTCTACCAAACAGATTCTCAGTCCATGGTTGCTGCAGTTTTATTATGTGTGGGGCATCCAGGGACTCAGTACGCCTGGCTGTGATGAGTTCAGCCTCATTATTTAGCTTCTGCCCACTAGCCATGCTTCAACTTCAGCAAACTTAACACAAGTTATATTCCTCACTGCAATTTAGTTCTGTTAAGAAATATAAAATTTATGAAACTAAAAAGATATTTAGAAGCAGGATGGTTTAAAAGAATTATACTTGTAGCCAGAATAATTAACCAACAAGAAGCTTGTTTTCATCAAGAATTAATGCAACAATTACCAATATAGTGGACATAACCTTGTTGCTAGACATAAATAAAACCTTGGTCAAACAAGCGACCATATGACCTCATAAATGGTAGATTTGGTGAATCATTATGCCATCCCATAACAGACCACTAGGGCTATATCTTTCGGTTCACAAGTGCATTTTTCTCGGAGACTCCTAGGGGTCGTCACCGGAGCTACAGAGTTTGTGCTTTGTGTGATGCTTTCGGTAGAATAGATGGCACGACATTAGATTGGTTTGACATCAAGCAAGGAGTCCATCAGGGTTGTGTGCTGTCCCCCTATTTAGTTAACCTGTACGCCGAAAACTTAATGAGAAATGTCAGAGATGATATAACAAAGGAGCAATATGATGCCCTAAATATCATTGGCTATGAAATACCAGAGATTCAATATGCTAATGATACAGTATTACTATCCACATCACAGAATGGTATAGAAAAATTAATAACCTCAACCCAAAAGAATAGTGAAAATCACAACTTACATCATAACATAGCAAAAACAAAGATAAAACTAATATGGAGAAAGAAATATATGTTAAATGAGGAAAAATTGGAGGTGGCAGAACATTTTGTATATCTTGAGTCATTAATCACCAACAATGGTGACACAATGAAAGAAATGAAAAGACAAATATCTATTGCTCTTCAAAACTAAAACAACTGAATTAATTGTGGCATGGGACAGATTTTTTTTCTTCGTATATCCTTTACAGGACATTGCAGTCAACACAAGCATTTTTCAGCTGCTGTTGATGTCTTGGTAACATTACACTCAGTAATTTGCCATTTCTTTCTGAGCGACCAGCTCACATACCCCGTAAGTAACCAATGCGACACAATCTGCTACCGAATCTTGCGCAGCTGCATTTCCCACGTGGATATATACGGGATTACGGAGAAAGTCATTAACTCCCTTTCGCCAGGGAGACTGGCATGGGACAAAAAGACCTACAAAAATTATATTTTTAAGAGCATGCATCTTTCCCATTGCAATATACGCTGTGAGACATGGACACTTACTGAACAAGCTGAACAGTGCGTAAATGCCTTTAAATATAAATGTTACAGATGGATTCTAAGAATATCTTGGATACAGAAAAGAACAAATGCAATGACAAGATCTGAATATTGAAGAAGGCTGGCTACTGAAGACCATAAAACAAAGAAATTTGAAATATTTTGGTCACTTGAAATGTCATGAAAGTTTGGAGAGAACAATAAAGAAGGGGTATATGCCCGGGAAGAGAGGAAGAGGAAGGCCAAAGAGAAGATGGGTGCAGGATGTGGCAGATGATCTCCAGATGGGTGTATGGGATGCAGGATATATTACTCATGACTGAGAATTTTTCCAGAAGGTTGTTATGGGAGTGAGGTTCTGCAAAGGACATGCTACTGAATGAATGAATAATTTGAATATAGACAGAATTCCAGAAAGAAGGGACATATGAGAGGGTCAATATGACATGTTTTATAACTGGTGTGCTACTGGAATATAATCATATAGACCTCTCATACACACTGACAGTGTGCTTGATGAGACGGAACAGATAAGGATTTGCCCAGAGTGTTACATCAATTTTAAAATATTATAAAATGCTGTCATTATTTTTCTGTGACATCATCTTTTCAACTATTATCATATTTGAAAAAAAAACACACAAACACATCAACATCTAGCTGTTCATCATAAGTTTGTATTAAATTAAAAAATAAAAAACAGCTCAAGTTTGCAAGTAGGCATACCCATTTTTAATTATATTTCTTTTTTTACTACGTTTTATGAAACATGAACTAGCCTTTCATTTAAAATGTATATTGTTGCTTTTAGTAGGTGAAGAGACTAAAAATGGGATACCAGCGGCTTACATTTTAAAATCTGTCTATGTATATTGGCCTCATATAAAAAGAAAACACAATTGAAAATGCCACTACAAATACCTTAAGGTCCTTAAGTAGTTACCGCTTGCAAGAAATAACAACAAGGTAAGTAGTGTATTCGGAAGAGTGCCCATATATATATATATATATATATATATATATATATATATATATATATATATATATATATATATATATATATATATATATATAATTATTGATATGACATGGGTAATTCCATCAATGATATTCCAGCGGTATTTCTAACCACTTATTTATTCATAGTAAGAGTAAGAGGATTTAATTGTATCAGTTTGTCCAATCGATTTGAACCAATTCATTTGGTACTTAAATGGTTTAAAAAATGATCGTGTTCGTTTTTCCAGTACAGTACTCAGTGAGTCAGTACTCAGTCTAACTCAGTACTCAGTCACTGACTGAGTCAGTCAGTTTGGTTTGGTGTTACTTCAATTGTCGAGTCTGTTGAGATGAGTGCATTTAATTTTAATTGAAAATCATAAATACATTTGTATTCATCGTCTTATAAATATTTTAACCGAAACACAGTGTGCATTTTGTGTGCTTACTTCTTCTGTAGGATAAGTTATGTGCTTGTTGAAAATGGTCATTCTGTTGAGTAAAGTTGTAAATCACACTCAGTGACTAAAGAATCACAAGTCAACGGAAAGCTTGCCGCCATCGTATCCTAGCAACCAGTCATTCCTGGACATTTAAAAACTAGGATTGGCTACTATTTTCATTTTGAACGTCTGCTGGCGAAGTTTTGACGGTGTTCATTTGCAGTCAGACAAGAGGGTGGGATTCTCGTTTAGTTCCGAAGTGAAAGGAGCAAACAATGAGGTGTCTCTAACAACAGATACACCGTCCAGGACTGTCATGCTTTGCTTTATATCCTAAGTCATTTCGTTGTTTTTAGGAGAACACAGCTCAAATTTTGCAAATGCGGCAAGGAGTCTCAGTCCTTCTTCAGATACTTGAGTTACGGTCCTTCCACGGTATATATAATAGTATAATACTATAGCAGACGTCACCTTGCAGGCTTTTGTCTTATATGTGAACAGAGATCATGGTAATAATGACTGGGATTGATACGTAGTAATACAACTGAAGTTATAGCAGTAGTTACTCGAATGGGCACCAAGAGCATCTTCGTTGTTGGCGTTTGTATGCTTGCACTAAGCATCTTGCTTAGATATATCAATATTTTTGGTAAGCAAAATTATGTAAGATTGCATATCAATAATATATCATTGTTGTTGCAATGATTTTTCATGATGTAAATTTTACATGTATATGTATGTGTGTATAATTTATAATGTATGTATACAGATTTGGCACTGTAAAGTAACTTGTACATGTTGCATGTGGTCTTGAGAGGAAGTGGGTTAGTTGTTTGGGAGAAGCAAACATAAAATACCTAATAAAAACTCTGTGATATGGCCACCGGCTGGTACAGGTTGTCTTACATAACATCTCGCTCTACTACCTTGCAATCATTTTAGACAAAGGTTATTAGAGTTATTGATGGCTGTAGAAATGTGCTTTCTGAGGAAAATGCAAAGAATATCATGGACAGCCAGAAAGACCAATGAACAAGTCCTTCAAGAAAACAAATGAAGATCGTAAACTGATTAGAGACATTAGACGTAGACAGTCAAAATTTTTTGGGCATGTTATGAGAAGAAATGATTTGGAGAACTTGGTGACAACTGGTAACATCGAGAGGAACAGACCAAGGGGAAGACCTAGAAGCAAGTACTTGAGTGGCTTGGCCTTGTGGCATGGTCGAGACAGAAACACGGAGCTGATCCACGATTCTGGTGATCGAGTGAGATGGCAGAACATGACAGCCCACGCTTACCGCATGGCACATGATGGATGGATATTAGAGTTTAAACAAGCAGACTTAAAAGTTGACTATCGTCCTTGACTTGGAATTGTAAAATTGCAAGTACCTCTGAAACCAGAGTGGGTTCGCCTGATGGCATGGGACACTGTTAATAGGGAAAGCTAATCCACACACAAAATTCAGCCCAGCACTACTAGAAGTAGTGTGAATGGACTACACTTGAGTTCAAAGTGAGCGAGTGCAAAATAAAACATATGTGGTTAGACATGTTAACTCTTCTTATTCTTATGTGGTCAATGGTTTCTAGCTTCAGACTTCAGCATCTATGACAGCACATCAATATATCTGTATGAGGCATAATCCACCAAGTGGTTGTGTGCTTGTCTGTTCACTAATGCTCCCACATTGTGCACCTGATGGTACACAGTCAAATAATTTGACTTTGTGGGGAACTACTGCCTGTTGATATAAAACGTTTATTTCCCTATGACTTTATTTGCTGTCCTTTCTGGTGGCCCACTGGGGTTTAAATCCACTCTCAAGCCAGATTTCTGGAAAGAACAGAATTCACTGCTTGTTGATGAGTTAGGCTTGAGCAAGAAAGGCTAAGAGACATGAAGTCTTATAATCACTTCACAGCCACAGTTGAACCTCATGTGAGGAGGAACCATGGCTGAGAGATTTTGGTGTTGGCCTCAGGCTTTAAAGGTGCTAGATTGGATCTCAGCACGGGGCTGGGAATATTTCCAAGAACTGCTTGCATCTATTTATGTCACATGACTCGCTGATCCCTTGAGATCAGATACCTAGACTTCTCGGATAAGAGAGCCCGGGAAGGTAACCCTGTCAATAAATGCCTGAAGAAGTTGAATGTGTCGGCCCAAAAGGTGCAAATATCGCAGCTCTGCTGTAAACAGGCACCACACAATTACACTCAGTGACTAAAGAATCACAAGTCAACGGAAAGCTTGCCGCCATCGTATCCTAGCAACCAGTCATTCTTGGACATTTAAAAACTAGGATTGGCTACTATTTTCATTTTGAACGTCTGCTGGCGAAGTTTTGACGGTGTTCATTTGCAGTCAGACAAGAGGGTGGGATTCTCGTTTAGTTCCGAAGTGAAAGGAGCAAACAATGAGGTGTCTCTAACAACAGATACACCGTCCAGGACTGTCATGCTTTGCTTTATATCCTAAGTCATTTCGTTGTTTTTTAGGAGAACACAGCTCAAATTTTGCAAATGCGGCAAGGAGTCTCAGTCCTTCTTCAGATACTTGAGTTACGGTCCTTCCACGGTATATATAATAGTATAATACTATAGCAGACGTCACCTTGCAGGCTTTTGTCTTATATGTGAACAGAGATCATGGTAATAATGACTGGGATTGATACGTAGTAATACAACTGAAGTTATAGCAGTAGTTACTCGAATGGGCACCAAGAGCATCTTCGTTGTTGGCGTTTGTATGCTTGCACTAAGCATCTTGCTTAGATATATCAATATTTTTGGTAAGCAAAATTATGTAAGATTGCATATCAATAATATATCATTGTTGTTGCAATGATTTTTCATGATGTAAATTTTACATGTATATGTATGTGTGTATAATGTATGTATACAGATTTGGCACTGTAAAGTAACTTGTACATGTTGCATGTGGTCTTGAGAGGAAGTGGGTTAGTTGTTTGGGAGAAGCAAACATAAAATACCTAATAAAAACTCTGTGATATGGCCACCGGCTGGTACAGGTTGTCTTACATAACATCTCGCTCTACTACCTTGCAATCATTTTAGACAAAGGTTATTAGAGTTATTGATGGCTGTAGAAATGTGCTTTCTGAGGAAAATGCAAAGAATATCATGGACAGCCAGAAAGACCAATGAACAAGTCCTTCAAGAAACAAATGAAGATCGTAAACTGATTAGAGACATTAGACGTAGACAGTCAAAATTTGTTGGGCATGTTATGAGAAGAAATGATTTGGAGAACTTGGTGACAACTGGTAAGATCGAGAGGAACAGACCAAGGGGAAGACCTAGAAGCAAGTACTTGAGTGGCTTGGCCTTGTGGCATGGTCGAGACAGAAACACGGAGCTGATCCACGATTCTGGTGATCGAGTAAGATGGCAGAACATGACAGCCCACGCTTACCGCATGGCACATGATGGATGGATATTAGAGTTTAAACAAGCAGAAAACAAAAAAGAAACTCCTTGTTCTTTTTCATAAATCATGTCTTATTGTGAAATCTAGAGAAGTGTGATCACCCATTTCAGACATCAAAACACTTTATGATGACATTCAAAATAACCCTTATTATTAATTCTTATATTTCACAAATGATGCTAGGTCTTTATTGTTTCCTTGACCAAACAACAAACAAGAGATGATATTAACTGACACTCATGTAATTTATTTTTTCAGAAAAAAAAAAAATGTCTGGTATTCATTTTATAAAGGAGGTTTGACCAGAAATCCATTCTGGTTGGGAAGTGACCCTCCCCCCCCTCCCCCCTCTTCTCTCCCTCTCTCTCTCTCTCTCTCTCTCTCCCTCTCTCTCTCTCTCTCTCTCTCTCTCTCTCTCTCTCTCTCTCTCTCTCTCTCTCTCTCTCTGTGTCTCTCTCTCTCTCTCTCTCCTCTGTCTCTCTCTCTCTCTCTCTCTCTCTCTCTCTCTCTCTCTCTCTCTCTCTCTCTCTCTCTCTCTCTCTCTCTCTCTCTCTCTCTATCTCTCCCTCCCTCCCCACCACATATGCACACTTTGAAATTTAACCTGGACCATTGTTAGTTTTAGTCTGTTATAAGATTCAGTGCCACGCAAACAGTAGGTTTGGACCTAACAAAAATGGATGGCGGAAAATTTGAAGTAGGGGTGTGTCACAGTTATGACTTAAAATTTCTTAATATGGTAGCAGATATGTTGTATTATATATCACATTAAAGGGGGTTGCATAAGGATAACTAATATATATATATATATATATATATATATATATATATATATATATATATATATATATATTAGGGGTGTACCGGATTTCGGCTCCGGCAAATCCGGAATCCGGCCATTTTTACAAATCCGGCTTCGGCTCCGGCTCCGGTCCAGTTTTGCCGGATTTAGGCCGGATTTGTGTTGCCTAGTCACGTGAATTTTCTGTACATGTTTCATGAGGCCACGTCGAATTTTAGGCAATAGCACAGTAGCACTTCCGGTTTACTATTTCTCGCTGATGTAAATAAGAATTTTAAGAAAAAAACACTCATTTTGAATTTTAATGGTGCATTACTTCATGAGTTTGTGGGACTTGAATATTTATTTTCGTAAATTTCTTTGGTCTTGCCCATAAAATAAAATGGCATCAAAATCTAAGTCATACAGCGCCGTTTGGGATTACTTCAAGGTTAAAGACGATGATTCAGCGAAGGTAATATGTAAGTTGTGTGACAAACAGTTATCGCGTGGACGATCAGATCGCCCCAAAGACTTCTCAACATCATCAATGCAGACCCATTTGCGATCGATGCACAAGAAAAGCTATGACGAAATGATGGAAAAGAAAGCATCACTGAAGGCCAGTGTATTGGCGACCACATCTATGATGAATCTGGGACCGTGTTTGCACAAAGCAAGCAGCAGTACCCAGCAGTCAATTGTGCAGGCATGGGACCGGGCCAAAATTTGGGACATCAACAGTCCCAATGCTAAACGCATTCATGCTGCCGTAGCCCGAATGATAGCCATAGATATGGAGCCTTTTCAAGTAGTGGAACGACCAGGTTTCAGAGAGTTGATGCATACAATGGAAAAAAGGTATGAATTGCCTTCAAGAAAGTACTTTGCTGAACATATCATTCCTGACATGTGTAAACGTCTGAAGGTAAAAATTGCAGCAATGATATCTGACACTGATTACATATCATTCACAACAGATACGTGGACAGCTGAACACACCACTCAGTCATTTATGGGCCTCACTGGCCATTGGTTAACAGACTCCTTCGTTCTCCGCAGTGTAGTCTTCCATTGTACTGCATGTGATGAACATCACACGGCCACAAACTTGCTTGCACATTTTGAAATGATGCTGGATGAGTGGTCAATTGCACGTGAGAAGTGCCATGTTGTTGTGAGAGACAATGCATTCAACATTGCCAAATGCTTTCGTGATGGCAGCTATTCAAGTGTTGGATGTTTTGCACACACACTGCAGCTGTGTGTGCGTGATGGTCTTTTGAGTCAAAAGTATGTTGCTGGCATCATCAGTACTGGAAGAAAATTGGTAGGACATTTCAAACACTCTTCTTCAGCAACCAGTCGTTTGCATGAACTTCAAAATGAATTAAACCTACCACAACATCAGCTTATCCAGGACGTGACAACACGATGGAACTCAACGTTCTATATGTTACGACGTCTGTTAGAACAACGGCGCAGCATCAGCCTGTACTGTGTTGAAAATTTTGAAATTGATTCGGTAACTGGGCTAACGGCACAACAGTGGGCAGTCACGGAGAATGTGGTAGCTACTTTGGCACCATTTGAAGAAATCACACGTGAAATAAGTGCAGCTCAGGCATCAATATCAGTTGTGATCCCATTAGTGAAAACACTCATGGCTTTCCTCCAGAAAGAAGGTAGTGATGCTGGGATCAAAACTATGAAAGCAGCCCTGCTTGAAGCTGTTAGCAGCAGATTTGCGGACATTGAATCCAACAGTATTTACACCTGTGCCACACTACTGGATCCTCGATTCAAGCTGTGCTTCTTCTCCGAACGTGGTAGAAGTGATGCACGAGCCCATCTGCTGTTAGCAGCTAACTCCATTATTGATTCAGCAAACACAGTCAGTCCACAGGATCCATCAGCTACTATTAGTAGTAGTAGTACTAGTGTTTTGACTTCTGTGAGCACTGCCACACAGTACGAGTCCAGCCTATGGAGCTGTTTTGACACAATTGTCGAGGAAAATCCCACCGCAGATCGTTCTGCAAGTGCCGAAGGCAACAGCATTAACACTGAGGTGACACAGTACCTGTCAGAGCCACTTCAAACTCGACAGTCAGATCCAGTTTCATGGTGGCATGCCAATAAGCAAAGATGTCCAAGCATGGCTAGACTGGCGCAGGTATTTCTTGCACCACCACCTACAAGTGTGCCATCGGAAAGGCTGTTCAGTACTGCAGGAGACATTATCACTGACCACCGTAGTAGCCTTTTACCAGAAAATGCGGAGACGTTGATTTTCCTGAAATACAACTCGTCTCTTCTTGACTCTGAGAGTTCAACTTCACAGCCATAATGAAGACTGACTGAAATAGTGAAATTACTAAATGAATGTATTTCAATAAATTCAATCTGTTCAGTGTACTGTTGTTGTGAGTTGTAACTGAGCTGATAATTTGCCAACTGAAAACAATGTGAAAACTAAAAACTGAAACTGAAAACTAACAATTAAAATTACTAAATTAGCATTATGTGCTTATGTATTATGTTTCATCTTGAACTTATGGAACTTAATATTACTTAATTACTTATTCTACTGTGAATGTAATTATTTTACATTTAAATGATTTAATATGAGTATATGTCATCATTGTCATGTCTATAGTAATGAACTGCAGTAATGAACAGTCGAGTGACTCCACTCACCTAAGTCAAGTGATGTAGTATGTTATTTTATTTTTATTTTTTTATTTGTAAATCCGGCTCCGGCTCCGGCTCCGGCCGGATCTCACTTCATAAATCCGGCCAAATCCGGCTCCGGCCGGATTTCAAAAATTTGAATCCGGTACAGCCCTAATATATATATATATATATATATATATATATATATATATATATATATATATATATATATATATATATATATATATATATATATATAGTATATAAGATACGGAAAGTCGCCTAAGACGATTAATCAGCTGGTGGTACTTAATCAGTTAATATATAGAGGGCCACTTATTGCCTTCATGTCCTTCTTGCTTTGCACACTGTTATCTCCATAAGTACTCCAGCTTCACGCAAGGAGAATCATAGCATGGCGTGCAAACTCCATAGCACCAGCTAGGATCCAAATGTATGTACAGCAGAATCACAAATACTATAGATGTTGTCTTTGTAGGTAGTTTTTCTCACTTTGAAATTTAGCCATGGCAGCTGCTTATTTGTGCAGATTTTAAAAATTGATCAGGTCTCTCAACTGGAACCAGCCTAAAATAGGTGACAGAAAAAGTCTTAAGAAGCAAAGGCAGCTGGTATGATACTGACCTCATCATCCACAGAGTGTCATGTGGTCTATACAAATATGGGTCTAGTATAGGGTGTATTTTTAATGACTGTGCAGTGTTTGAAAATATTGCCGGTCCAAGTTTTGTATTCACCCTCTTTAAAGTCCATGCAACATAATAGGTAAATACAAAACTTAGACCGGCAATATTTCAAACACTGCACAGTCATTAAAAATACAGCCTGTACCATATGCCTACTACACCTAAGGTGTGTAAGAGTTCTTTACTTTGACTAAATAGCCTGTTTGGCTTGCTCATTTCCAATTGTCGAGGGATTTTTAACATTTAATATACATACAGGCCTAAACATTTTTTTTTTTTCCATCTGAGAAAGCTAGACATCCAGTCCACTATCCCAGGATCTGGAGGGATTATACCATCTTTAATCTTACTTTTTTTTTTTAAAAAAACAAATCCACAGTTCTGATTGTGAAAAACATTAGGTCTACATGAACTAGAGGTTTACATTGTAACTTTATTGTCATTTTAAAATAATTGAAATATTGCTTCAAGAATCTGTAGTTAACAACCTTAGTAATTCTTTAGTGTTTTTTTTTTTTTCTCCAGACTTATTACATGGAAAATACCAAGAATCTTCAGTTGACAACATTAATAGTATTTTATTGTTTTTACCTTCAGACTTGTTATTTGGAAAGCAAGATGTGGACTTAGCTGTCTGCATTCTGTCAGCAAGGAATAACTTTGACTATCGTGATGCTATTCGTCGGTCATGGCTAAATGACTTTGATGCACAGGATAAGTAAGTATCTCAGTAATTCATGATTAGGTTGTAGTCACATCTTCTATGCAAAGAATACCATGGACAGACAAAAACCAATGAGCAAGTCCTACAAGAGGCAAATGAAAACCACAAACTCATCAGAGAAAATAGACATAGTCACATATTTTGAGCACATTATGAGAAGAAATAAACTAGAGAAGTTGGTGACAACTGTCAAGACTGAGGGGGAAATGACAAGGGGAAGGCAGAAAAGTAAATATCTGGATGGCTTGACAACAGTATGGTCGAGACAAGAACACCGAGCTGATCTACGACTCTGGTGATCGTGTATGACGACGAAACATGACTGGCATGGCACATGATGATGCCACATTCCATGCCATGAGTCAGGGCTCATGCCATAACCTATAGGCTTTTAGATACCACCTCCTAGTACCAGAGCGCTATGTATCGGCTCTGCAAGTATGGAAGCCTCCTTGGATGGCGGGGAATGCCCATGGTCTGCCCCTGCCTTCCCTTGAGGGTTGACCAGGATGTCTTTGGCTGTTCTATATGGGCCAACTAGGATGGGGGATAACACCACAACAGTGAGATTCAAACGTCCTAAGAAACCCCCGGGAAGGTTAACCCGGTCAACAAATGCCCGCAGAAGTCGGATGTGTCGGCCTAACGGCGCAAGAACGCAGCTCTGCTGTAAACAGGCACAACGCAGTCACATCCGAAAAAAAATCCCGATGAACGAAGAAGAAGAAGAAGAAGATACCACCTTATGTCTGGGTTATTTTCCGTGAGCACGACCATGTGATATGCGAAGACAAGTTCTAGGGTGAACTATCCATTTATCATGTGCCATGCCGCCGGTAAGCGTGGGCGGTCATGATGGGTGGATGAACTATACAAGAACATTAATAACTTGTGGCAACACAAAGGATAGTGACCTCATCTAACAGCACACATGACATTATCTGCGTTGACCCCAGCTATCCCTGGATAGTTACAGAATATTTCTTCACAGCTAAGAGACAAGCACAAACAACGACAACAAAATCGACCAAATGTCTCGCACAGCAAGGGAAAGATGCCCGGAGTCATGATCCGGATGGGCCTGCCCCCAGAGAATGTTAGGAGGTGAAAGGGCCGAAACATTCGGAGAAAGGGGACCTCTTCTGACAATCAGAAGCCTCCTGCCATGTTAGCTCTGTGGCAGAGTTTTTAATCACTGTGCAAGTCATCTCATGAAGAATCATTTATATATTGCCCTTGTTTAGTCCAGGTGGATGATGTTGTTTGTCCTAATACCCACTTGCTGTTAAGCATAGGGATCACTGCCCTTTATCCCTCATTTGGACATAGGTGCTCAAGCAAATCATGCCAAGCCACCCTATCTTTTTCTATCTTCTGCAGCTCCCTCCATGTCCTCCAAACATTATTCATCTCTGTCTGTAATTCTCTTCTCCAAATGTGTTTAGGTCTCCTACTATTTCATTTGCATTATGAATTCCAGACAAGAGAATTTCTAGTTATATTGTCCTCAGGTGTTCTCAATGTGTCCTATCCAGTGCCAGTACTATCCAGTACTGATTTAACATTGGAGTTAAACATTCTAAGTTTAATGCTAAGTTTAACTTCCTTTGACTTCCACACATTTCCTAGTTCTATGAAAGCTCCTCTTGCCATTTGTATTTTTTGTTAGTATCTCTATCTGTTCCACCATTTTTGTCTATATTTTTTCCTAAATAGATGTATGATTCTGTCTCTCAAAGTGCAGTTTCTTTAAAGGAAATTGGGTTGTTATGCTTTATTTAATCCCATTATTATTATCTTACCTCTATGAACTGTTAGACCTAACTGTTGTGACATCTCTTCAAATGATTAGTTTAATCTGTATTTGAGTACTTGTGTATGTGTGAAATTAGTGCGATGCTATCATCGGTGAAGTCAAAATCATAAAGTTGCTTTGTAGAGTCCATCAAATTCTATTTCTGGCAATAGTTGTTGTTGTCTTCATAATCTAGTCGACAGTCAGTAAAACTAATAATGGTGACAAAAGACATCCCTGTCATACTTCTGTTTTTATTTCAAATGCATCTGTCAGTTTTCTTTCATGAAAAACTCTACCCTTCATATCTTCATGTTGCCCTTATTAAGTTAATCATGTTTGTGTGTGATCCCATTGTGCTGCATCAGTCTCCAAAGAGATTCCCTGTCAACCCTGTCAACACTGTTAAAAGCTTTTCATAATCCACAAATCCAATATAAAGTGGCCAATGTTTCTGCTTTGTCTGATCTGTGATGTTTTAGGAAACATGTTTATAATTGTAAGTTCTTTATTTTAGTTCTATTCTGTACATGCACCAATAAGAAGTTGAAGTCGAGAGGATCGCACACTGTTTTATCTTTCCTAGCTCAGTCTCTTTCAGCAGAATGGCAAGCTACCTGTTGAGAGCATTGCGCAAAGTATGAACTCTGTAGCTCCAGTGATGAACACCTAGAAGTCTCTGGAGGAAATGCATTCTTGGTCTGAACTGTACTCTTTAAATGACCCCATGAACTTCAGCGCTTAACCACCACTTTGCCATGGATACTCAGGCACCAGTTAAAAATTTTAAACTTACGAGCATAACAAGTAACAAAACAGTATTTTATAGGTTACGAATACTTTAATTGAAAAAAACATTCACACATTTTCACATTAGTAAGATTGTAGTTTATTCTAAAGTGAAAAAAGAGCACATATGCACACACACGTATATATAGTCTGTTTCTTCTAAATCCCAAGACAACCCCATATCTTCCCACAGGTGATATTAATGATGCTGATGTAGGATCTTCCTTGCTGCTGTATACAATTTGTCATACTAATCATCTATGTTTTCGATACCAGGAAATCAGCTGTTGCCAAGTTTGTTTTAGGAAATATGGATTGTCCAATACATCCCAAGGATAGAATAAACCCACATGAATGTCAAAGATGGGAGCCAATAATACCAGGTAATCTAGAACTCTATATTCCTAGGTAATATTTATAATAATCACTCTTTTGGCAACAGTTTTACATTAGGCTGACGTAGTGAATTATGAAACTCTGTATTATCCAGCTGATGGAGGAAATGAAAGAGGGATCATTTGAATATTTTGGCCCATTAACTGATTCAATCCCTACACCTGTCATTTGGACTAAAATGTTGATCTCATCCTTGACTTGGGGACATCAATTGCAAGTACCTCTGAAGGCGTAATGGGTTCACCTGATGGTGAGGGATGCTGGTAATAGGGAAAGCTAAGCCACAATCAGCTGAAAGATACTGATGTTGAAAGCAATGTTCTGTAAAGGATATGCAGACATTTATTTATTTATAGAGCAGTGCTTCCCAAAGTGGTGGTCCATGGGCCAGTGCCGGTCCATGAGCCCTTCTTTGCCGGTCCGCAGCGTGAGTTGAAAAAAGTAAGGAAAAAGTTAAATATTTTCTCCTTTGAGGATTGTTTAGAACTTTTTAAAAACAAGATTGTCCTTTTCTCAAAACATGATGTCTGCACCGTTTTTATGGTGATTTAATTTTAAAATAAATTGAGACTGCAGCCGTATAGCCCAAGGAGTATTTATTTTTAAGGAGAAGTGAATCATTGGTTCAATGGGAAAGTTAAAAATAGTAACCAGCTGAGACTGATACTGAAAGCCAGCCTGGTCAACGACATTTGTTTGTTGACGACGTGTGTTTGTTTTGTTTCTCATGTGACGAAAAGTGAGAAAGATGCACATTATAATTTGCTGATTGTCATAAGATGCAGAACATACGTAATTTTCATTGTACGATTATAATGCGTTTTCCCATCGTCTGAGCGAGTGAAGATGTTAGATACATCTGCAAAGTGTTTTTCATTACAGCTGGACAAAAGCACGGACGTTGCCAGCTTAGCGAATCTGATGGTGTATGTGAGATATTGATACAAAGACAACTTGAAAGAAGAGTATTTCTTTTTCGTCAATGAGCATTATTAAGACAAAATACTGAAACAGTATGGAAATTTGTTCTCCTTTGCGGGTAGCGCTGTCTACAATCGAGCCACGATTTGATAAGCTTGTAAATAATAAACAGGCCCACCCCTCACATTAAATAGTTAATGTTAGCAGCTGATCAACTGTTAGCAGCTGATCATTAAATCATTTTTATTACAACATACTGTAATTTAGTCAGCTTGTTTAAAATCTGATTTGGTATTGTTTTCCAAGATATATTTTATTTTTATTTTATATTGGTGTTCATTACTGTCGGAGTATACGAGTACATGCACCTTTACAAGAAGACCTAAATGTAGTTGTGACATTTGAAAAAATTTTTGATATGTAATTAAAT
This sequence comes from Cepaea nemoralis, assembly GCA_014155875.1. Taxonomy (NCBI): domain Eukaryota; kingdom Metazoa; phylum Mollusca; class Gastropoda; order Stylommatophora; family Helicidae; genus Cepaea; species Cepaea nemoralis. Next base: position 205,301 of record JACEFZ010003735.1, on the reverse strand, counting down.
CTCTACAATAAAATTTACTCATGAAAATGGGACCCCATTAAATAAATCACAGTCATCCAATAATATTATGGAGCAGTATTTAACGCACCGGGACAACACCCACAATTACGTTAAATCTTATATTTATATTAAAATGTATATTGAGGTCATATAAATATCCAGATTACCAAGAGAAAAATTTTTTTAAACGCCACCGGTCCCTGGTGCAAAAGAAAAATTGTATATTGGTCCGTGAAAGTGAAAAGTTTGGGAAGCACTGTTCAAGAGTATAGTTGAAAGCAAAATTAAAAACATTAATGAGTAGATAGGCTTGAGATTTGTCATGCTTACATCTACTGCTGAAGACAGGGGGTAGTGGACAACCTGTGATTATGAACAGATTACTTGTGATAGTCTGACAACCCACAGATGAGATTATCAAATAGAAGAGGAGGAATGAAATGTGCACACTGACTTTATTCACACTATATATGAAAAATAATCTGTTATCTTTATTCTTTCAGAGAAGGCAACAGAGATAACGGCATTCAGTATGATAGCTAGAGTTGACAGAGCTGACTGTCAGATTGTGCATCTGCTTTATGTAAAGGTATAATGTGCACTCTTGTTTTCTCTAAATATTTGGCCATGTAATTATGTCATACATTGCTCATAAAGCAATGTTTATTTTCATCTGAGAATAAAGATAATAAAATAAATGGAACTTTTACACTCCTAAGGCGCATTGGTTATATGGCATGGGCACTAGGCAGGTGATGTGGTCAGTATCACACCAGCTGCATTTACTTCCCATCTTAGGCTGGGTCAACCTGGGAGCCTGGTCAATGTTAAAAATAGGCCCCAATGCAGATTTGAACCTTTGACCACCGAGCTGGTAGGTGAACATCTAGCCACTACCCTACTGCAGCTCTCAGAAAAAGATGGTAAAGTGCAAATTTGCATGTGGAAACATTGATGTGTTTTCTGTGTGCATGTATATAATTGCGCCATTATCTGAAAGATAGCTTCCCTACAGCAGTCCATGAAATGTGTCTATATAAGAAACATGTTACAAAAAATGAGCTGTAATTTAATTCTTGATTTTGGAGATAGAAAGTATGGGGAACACTCATAAGTGTTTGTGTGCTGTGTATGGAAGTTGTGCAGTAAGTAGGAGCAATGTTGGATGCTGAACACGAAAAGTTGAGGTTTCAGGAAGTACAGAGATGGAGCATGAATGATTAGTCAGTTTGAGCATCCAGCCACAGCCACTAACGCATGCATGTTGCTTTGTGGTTCATGCAGTGAAGTTATGGCTACATATACAGGATACATTTTGTTGCAACTAAGACAATCATACCCTTGTTTGGCACTGATGTCATGCCGTAATATTGGTCAGATTATGTAGAAAAATAGCATGTGTAAACATTCAAGTTGTACTGTATGTGAATTTCATACCCTGTGAAAAAAAAGTTTCCGAGAAATATATGTGGGGCTGTACTTTATGATCAACACTTGTAGTATTAACAGACATATTATCTCCCAGGAGCATAGTTGTTAGAAAACAGTGGCTTACCAAATTAATGGTTCTTGTGTCAATCTCCAGTAGTCTTCTGATGTTTGTCTTATCGGGGTGGTTCTGGATTCTGGAGTGCATTTAGCTGTGTAGAATTGGTAGATGGTGAAGGGAGCCCTACAGCAAATACTTCTGGTGAAGTGTTTAGGCCTTCACTTATTCTATGATGAATGCAAGAATTTTTATGGTACCTCCTACCCCATAACAGTGTTTTAGTTTGTATAAAGGTCTCTAATTTCACATATCTGTGTGTATATCTGCCGTTGGATTCCTTTTGTAAATTCTTAGATATTATTTTCTGGATTATTATATGATGGGATGGATTGTAAACACATTTTCCTTAGTCATATATCAGTTTCTTGTAAGTTCCCACTATCCTTGATTATGGGAAGCAGATTAATTTATCTTAGCATGTTTAGTGGAAAATGCAGATGTGGCTAAGAGATGTGAAGTATTAGTCCTTTCCATATTGGATATAATGATTTTATGAGATGCGGTTATCAGTTCCATTGTTTGTCTCATTTCCTTCTCTGCTACCCATTTTTAGAGGCTAAGTCACTATAGAGCTATAAGATTGAAAAGTAAAGGACCTTTTTTCATGCCTTTGGGTGTATTAGCTATAAAGTACTAGCTCCAGATTTCTATAGACCAATCAGTACTCAGTAAGTGATGTGGTTTATATTATGCTGGCCACGTTTACTTCCTAGAACATTTTCTGGTACCTGATTTAGGCTTGGTGAACCTGGGGGAAAAATATGTGAATCGCTAGAGATTTAAACAAATGACTATTGGGGTGGCAAGCAAACTTTCTAGCCACTATGCTAACATAGTATTGAATGCAGAAGCTAATTAAATACACTCACACGCACCCAACCACCAACCTAAATAATATATATATATATAGTTTTCTGCAAATATTAATACAGAGAGATTTATCAAGATAATTCCTCTATTTCTAACCAGCTCTCTAAATAATCTCAAATCACTAGTAATGGTAAACACAAAATTCATATGTAATGATAATTTTTGTCTTGTATGATCCTAATGATAGAATACACTTTATTAACAGGTGATGCATGATATGATTCTAAGAAGTCTTGGAGTTGCTGAAGTATTTCCATTTGACAACTTGGCCAGTAATGAGAGTGTGCAGATTGTGCTGTATGATGCTGTTACGAATGTAAGTTGGTCCTGTTACTGTTCTGTTGTATCAGACATCTGGTAATATTGGGAAAAGTTTATTAATTTCCTGAGTTTTCTGTAAATTAAACTTTCACTGAAGTTTGGAATAATTTTTTGAAACCAAGTGTTTTTAAATAACAGCAATTTTTTCAGGTATGCTCATTGTATTTTATTTCACAGTGATTTAAAAGATCTTCCAGTGGATAAAATTCTCAGATCTGTGAATGAACATTTGTCTTAGTCTGTGACTGGCATCTTAATAGGGAGTCAAAACAGTGACTCAGTAAATGACCCCTTTTCCACACCATGAGGCCTATTTGACATATGGTACCAGTCTGATATTATTAGACAAATCAGCACTTGATAGCTGAAGGTCAATACATACATTCACACAAGCATGCATGCACACAAGCACATACACACGCACATACATGTGTGTGTGTGGGTGTGGGTAAACTAAAAAAAAATATAGTGTCAATGATTGTAGGTTTATTGATTTCTATACAGTTAACAAACTCTAGAAACTTTGTTTGAATCTACCTCACATGTCATTACTATTGTTTTGGAAGACTTTGGAAATAGTTGACCTGTAAACTTTGACAGTACGAGAGGGCAAACTTGCATGTTTTTAACTATTATAGTTGTCCATTAATTTTCACATTGTATTTCTTGTGATGTATGATTGATGTCTCTCCACAGATCTCTGTTTGTGGTGTTGTGAATCAACTCTGTTAATGATATTTGTTAATGCAACTGTCTCATGTCATCCATTTGTCTCTCAATCTGCCTCTGCCTCTTTTCCCACTGATCTTTCCAGTCATCACAATATTTCTAGACAATTCTGATGATTTTTTTATTTTGTTTCACTACAGGAGGAAGTCACCAGTGTGCGTTTCACACAAGAACAAAGGATTCGGTCAAATGGGTTCCTGTACAAACCGGTTCAGGAGCTGCAACTCCCGAAGGTAGGGCAATTTGAAATTATTGTAAACTTGTTGCATGCTGCATGCTTGCTTTCAATACACATTGACTAATCATTTGTGATCAAATTCTTAAAATGTCGAAGAAGAAGGTAGCAATGATTCTGTTACATCTCTCGTACATTATACAAATAAACACTTTGTTGCTGCTGTATAAGTACACTTCTTTTCACTGTTTTGCGTCTATTTCATTTGCTAATGCTTGATTTGATCTACAGTTGCAGATATTATTGCACCTCTGTTGTGTTTTGTGGATGCTGTGTAGTTCAATCAATCAATCAATCAATCAATCAATCATGTGCCATGCCGGAAAGCGTGGGCGGTCATGACTCGCCATTTCATTCGATCACCAGTGTCGTGGATCAGCTCAGTGTAGTTACTAGTGTTAATATTTTTGTTATCTGTCTAGTTTGGTTATATAAGAGTAGTAAACAAAACAAAGTAAAGGACCATTTTTCACATCTTGAGGCCTGTTGGATATACAGTGCTAGCCTCATTTTTCTATACAGTAGTCGGCACTCAGTGGGTGTTGTGATCAGTATCACACTGTATTTCTATACATCACTCGGCACTCAGTGGGTGATGTGATCATTATTACACTGTATTTCTGTACACCAGTCGGCCCTCAGTGGGTGATGTGATCAGTATCACACTGTATTTCTATACACCACTCGGCACTCAGTGGGTGTTGTGATCAGTATTACACTGTATTTCTGTACACCAGTCGGCCCTCAGTGGGTGATGTGATCAGTATCACACTGTATTTCTATACACCACTCGGCACTCAGTGGGTGTTGTGATCAGTATTACACTGTATTTCTGTACACCAGTCGGCCCTCAGTGGGTGATGTGATCAGTATCACACTGGCTGCCTTTACTTCCCAGGGTATTTCCTGACACCCATTTTAGACTGGGTCGGGTGTGAACTCAGGTCAGTTACAAAAATTACCTCCTCAGGGGAGACTTCAACACGGCTGGCAAACAAATGTGCTATAACCCTTATGGGAGCAGTAGTTGCTGTTTATTCTGTCTTGCTTATGATATGTGGTTGTAGGTCAGTAATGGCCGAATGGATAAGAATGAATATTCTTAAACATCCAGTGTGCTGATGCCGAGGTAAGGGGTTCAACACCTACACTGGACCGTTGACTTAAAAGTTGACTATCGTCCTTGACTTGGAATTGTAAAATTGCAAGTACCTCTGAAACCAGAGTGGGTTCGCCTGATGGCATGGGACACTGTTAATAGGGAAAGCTAATCCACACACAAAATTCAGCCCAGCACTACTAGAAGTAGTGTGAATGGACTACACTTGAGTTCAAAGTGAGCGAGTGCAAAATAAAACATATGTGGTTAGACATGTTAACTCTTCTTATTCTTATGTGGTCAATGGTTTCTAGCTTCAGACTTCAGCATCTATGACAGCACATCAATATATCTGTATGAGGCATAATCCACCAAGTGGTTGTGTGCTTGTCTGTTCACTAATGCTCCCACATTGTGCACCTGATGGTACACAGTCAAATAATTTGACTTTGTGGGGAACTACTGCCTGTTGATATAAAACGTTTATTTCCCTATGACTTTATTTGCTGTCCTTTCTGGTGGCCCACTGGGGTTTAAATCCACTCTCAAGCCAGATTTCTGGAAAGAACAGAATTCACTGCTTGTTGATGAGTTAGGCTTGAGCAAGAAAGGCTAAGAGACATGAAGTCTTATAATCACTTCACAGCCACAGTTGAACCTCATGTGAGGAGGAACCATGGCTGAGAGATTTTGGTGTTGGCCTCAGGCTTTAAAGGTGCTAGATTGGATCTCAGCACGGGGCTGGGAATATTTCCAAGAACTGCTTGCATCTATTTATGTCACATGACTCGCTGATCCCTTGAGATCAGATACCTAGACTTCTCGGATAAGAGAGCCCGGGAAGGTAACCCTGTCAATAAATGCCTGAAGAAGTTGAATGTGTCGGCCCAAAAGGTGCAAATATCGCAGCTCTGCTGTAAACAGGCACCACACAATTACGTGTAAAACAACATTCCAGACAAAAGAAGAAGAAGATCAGAGAGAAAAACATGAAGTCCCATGTGCAAAACATCCCAGTGTAGTAAGAAAGTGCAAAGAATACTTCGTAAGGCTCCTACCCTGGCAACATTGTTAAGAAGGACAACCTATTCATGGGTGGATAAGAGTACATTACCTTGGATAGAATCTGCGTAGAGGAAGGAAACCTTATACAAATGCATGCCAAAGTCAGATACACTGACCTTTAAAGTATTTAACTAGGTATGACATACCACCCTTAAAAAGGTCTGTGGAAGAAACAGAACAACAACTCCACTTGTTACAGATTTGTTTTATTATCCTATATGATATTACTGTTATTATTGTTTTCACAGTCTTGCAGTTAAGCAACTGTATTGTTATATTTGTTAATGCTGCTTTTTAATACTGTGCTTTTTACACTTGTTAATGTGTGTTGCAGGTTGCATCAGTCTTAACATTTAGCTGTATTTTTTATATCTGTGATGCAAAGTTACACTTTTTAATGTTTTCTGTCTGTTGCTGTTGAAATGTGATTGCCTTGTTTCACAATCTCTCATAACCAAGGTCATTGGTGCCATCAAACCTCTATCTGTCTGTACTGTGCGTTAGATTGATTTTATGAAATTGTTCTTATATAAAATCTCAGTTGTTTCTACAAATATAAATAACATACAACATACAGCTAGGCATTTTCTTTCAGCTTAAAAAAATGAAGCTTATTATAATAAGTAATAAGGGCATCATAATTTCATTTCCTGGAAAAGCATCTTCAGATTTCAGATAACAAATGTACACCATACCAATAAAAAAAAACTATTTGAAAAAGAAATTTTTTCGGGGCTTTAAAACAATTTGAGAATGAAACAAAACATAATGTAAAAAAAAAAAAAGTTTACATCATACATGCTTCTGTACATTGATACATATTTTCAAAAGTCACGCAACTTTTCTCTCTTTTATACATGTTGACATATATGTAATTACAGAAATACCTGGTTTTCTGAAAATACCAGGAATAATTTCCCTTATCTATCCTGAAGTCAGCTGTTTTATAAAATTAGTTCACAGGATTTTTCTGGGAAGGCAAAGTGCCCAATAAAAGAACTGGTCAATTCATCTCATTATGCTCTGATCTAGTATATCAGAAGTGTAGCATTTCACACCCCTACTGCATTATCTGCCATCAGATATTAGTTTCACCTTCCCTTAAATTAAAATTAAATTTGTGACAGTATAAAATCAGTGTCTTTGAATTTGTCATAGCAGTGTAAATGTCTTTTGATTTCAACATCATTAAAAAAAAAATCATGCCTTTAATAGTGAATGCAAATCTTAATTGTTCTTGCCTTCATTCGCATGCCATTTTTATGTTCCTGATTGTTGGCTTTAAAACAAATTAATTGGTATAACTTCTAAAATGTTGAGTGGTCAATCAATTATAAGTTGTCATTGGAGTAATTATTTAGAAATTACTTAATTATATTTGATTTGCAGTTTTAGTTCTCGCTTTTAATTGCATTGTAGTATTTGTACTGTCATTTATTGCTGAACTTCTTTCTCTGAGGCTGAAAATTTTTATGTGATGATTTTGTTTCTGCATTGTGAGGGTACCATCTTAGTTTCTGGTCTCCAGTTTGTTTGTTTTCTAGCAGATGAGTTTATATTTTCCTAGTGTAGTTTATCTTTTGTTATAATTTTGGATTTTATTATTCCGATACTGGACATTGTTTTAACAGAGAGTGCGAGGAAATGACTCTCCTTGAATATCAAGAAAACAGTAACAATGGTGATATCAAAGAAAATGGTGACACAAAAATGTGAAATAGAAATTGAAGGGCAATTTCTTTACCAAGTGGATAATTTTAAATATCTAGGGGCATTTATAACATCAGATGGAAGATGTACAGCAGAGATTAAGAGCAGAATAGGGCAAGCAAAAGCTGCATTTCAGAAAATGAAGAGTATCTTATGCAATAAGTCACTGTCACTGAATGTAAGAAAGAGAGTACTGAAATGCTATGTAGAACCAGTTTTGCTGTATGGCAGAGAATCTTGGAATGTAAATGAACAAATTAAGAAGAAATTAGAAGCAACAGAGATGTGGTTCCTTAGACGAATGTTGCAAATTCCTTGTACTGCCAGAGTAACTAACAGCAACTGCCTGAGACAGGCTAATGAAACTAGAACATTATATACAACAGTAAGAAAGAGACAAACAGCTTTTTTCGGTCATGTGATGAGAAGAGAGGCATCGGAGAACATTGTGACAACTGGAAAGGTCGAGGGGAAGAGAAATGATGCTGGATGGATTGAGACGGTGGCATGGAGGAATACCATCAGCAGAGTTGGTTCAGAATACTAAAGACCAAGATCTGTGGAGAGCCATGAATGCCTACGCCAGCTTGCAGGGCACTTGATGATGATGATGATGATAATTAATTTTCTGTAATTTTTATAACTCTGGCTGTTAGCATCCAGCTTCCTGTCAAAAGCTTAAGCTCAGAGCTTTTCTTTCTTTGCTAGGTTTGGTGTCTTCTTCTTCTTCTTCAGCGTTCCAAGCCATTGAGGTTCTTTGCTGCAGATACAATCCGTCTCCATTCATCTCTCTGGTTGACCTTCTCTTGCCAGTCGTTGATTCCAAGTGCTTGTAGGTCTGTATATATATTATCTCTCCATCGTCTTCTTGGTCTACCTCGGGATCTACGGTCATTTATTTCCTGAGTGTAAGCGAGTTTTACTCCCCTTATGGTGTTTCCACCTTGTCGTGGTGGGGGAGCTTTAGTTTCTCAATGACCCTGAGAGCTATGCCAGCGGTAGCGTAGCTACCAGCAGGGCCTCCCAAGCCAGACAGGTCAAAAGGTAGAGAATAGACAAAGAGAAACACCCTGGTCCTTCAGGTTGGGGGTTGAAGCATGGGGTTAACATTCCCACCTTTGTAAAAACCATTTTGTTATGAAACAGATACATGAGCCTCGAATTCGGACTGACTTATTTGGACATCGACCTTGGAACGTTAAAGGTTTGGTGTCTGGAGAACAATATTTCTTTCTTTGATAGATTTGCTGTCTGGAGAACAATATTTCTTGCTTTGATAGGTTTGTTGTCTGGAGGAGAATATTTATTTTTTGATAGGTTTGTTGTCTGGAGGAAAATAATTCTTTCTTTCATAGGTTTGTCATCTGGAGAACAATATTTCTTTCTTTGATATGTTTGCTATCTGGAAGACAATATTTATTTCTTTGATGGGTTTGCTGTCTGGAGGAAATTTTTTTCTTTCTTTGATAGGTTTGCTATCTGAAGCTGCACTACTTTGTGTCATTTTATATTGTTTACATTTTTACAGCTTTACCGCAGTTCCACCCAATTTTATTCATATTTCTATCTGAAGGAGAATATTTCTGTCTTTGATACGTTTGCTGTCTGGAGAACAATATTTCTTTCTTTGATAGGTTTTCTATCTGAAGGAGAATATTTCTTTCTTTGATAGGTTTGTTGTCTGGAGAACAATATTTATTTCTTTGATAGGTTTGGAATCTGGAGGAGAATATTTCTGTCTTTGATAAGTTTGCTAGTCCAGAGGGCAACATTTTTGCCTTGCATCCGTTGACATTCTTACCTTCATAATCATCTGGCAGAGCATTTTCATCTCTGTCAATTGTGTCACCCCTGCTATGAAATGGTGAAGTTAATTATGTGTCAGTGTTAATAAAAACATGTAACTATCTGAATTTGATTATGATAATGACAATAAAGTGACAGTGGGTGTCGGATCTCCTCACTCCAGGGACGACACTTTAAAGGAGGACACGACATTGGTCTGTCCTGCCTTTTCTACCACTGATATTTCTAGTCATTACAATGTTGCCCAATGCCTCTCTTCTCATTACATGACCAAAGAATGCTATTATTTCACTTTCTTGTAGTTGTATATATTATTATTTTCACTAGCCTTTTCAAGGCAATCATTGTTAGTTACTCTGGCATCTGAGATATTCCAAATGTTCGTCTTGGAAATGACATATCCATTGCCTCCAAGCGCTTACTAATTTGTTTGTTCACATTTCATGATTCGTTGCCATACAGTAGAAAAGGTTGTTTATAACATTTCAATACTCTCCTTCAGTATTTCTGACATTCAGTCCAGCAATTCTAGCTAGGCTACAACCATGTGAACAGATGACACATTGCTAAATACCAGGATAAGACAATTGCAAACACTGGTCATCAGCATATACCTGTATGCATGTGGAATATGGGTATCAGTCTTAAACTAGAATAGAAAATGTAAGCATTGGAGAGGAGTTGCTTCAGGGACATCCTCAGAATATCATATGTCAACTGGCAGTGGGATTTCATGTTAGTCCATGGAGCCATACAAAGAACTCTTCTCCTGTTTCTTCTTTGTTGTACACATCAAAGACATCAGTATTAATATATCCAAAGAAAGCAACAGTCCACTAGCGTCCGTTGACATCTCCACAGAGTTTGCCTTAAAGTGGAGCGGGTGTAATAGTTCAAAATAGTTTTCTATGTTCTGCATATGTTGGTCACTCTTGCAACAAATGTCATCATATTACCAGTTCTACAGTTAAATTCATCAGTATCCCCTGTCTTTAGTTTATTGAACACGTATTTCAGCCTGTTGTGAAATACGTAAACTCCAAATGTATTATTGTATGCCTTGATTAACTGGGTTGTCCAACTCTATGCTTACTGCTGAATCAGTCTCAGGACCAAGACAAGGAGATAGTCAAGTGATGGTCGGGGCATATACTATGTTCAGAAATTGTCAGGAATACCCCTAGCAGACAGTGCAATTCATGCAATGGACAGATACCTGGAAGACTGGAATTATGTCACAAGGAGTACTGTGGCCAGTGAGTTGGATGAAATTCCATCAATGCCCTTCTAGGTTATCAGAAAAGTCAAGCCATGAGTGGTTGGCTGAGCAGTTAGGACATCATTATTTCATACCAGGAGACGTGGGCTTGAATTTCCTGCAAGACATAGGATTTATGTCTGTCGGAGATGATAATGGTTCTTATAATAATGTGACAGCAGCATGGCCAAAGGGCTGTTATGTCTTAGCTTGAAAATAAGGGACTTTGGTCTTAGCTTTTAAGCAGATGACCTGTATCTTAGCTTCCAGACAAGGGAATCTTCATCTGTTAATTCTCAGACAGAAGGCTTTATGTCTTAGCTTTCTGACTAAGGATCTTAATATGTCTTAACTCTTAGATAGGGGAGTGTTATGTCTTAGCTTCCAAGACCCATTTGGGCCTTTATATCTTAACTCTCAGGCACGGAGGCCATTAATGCTCTTAACTCTAAGGAAAGGGACATTTATGCCTTAGTTTCTAGGCACGGCTTCATCATGTATTCATTTTCAGACAAAGGGTCTTTCTTTATTAAGTCTTAGGCAAAGGACCCTTGTCTTCGTTTCCTGGCAAAGACTCTGTCTATTGACTCTGAGGTAAAAGGCCTTGATGCCTTTCTTCCAGGCAAGGGGTCTTTATGTCTTAGCTCTCATGCCTTTTCTCTCAAGCAAAGGACCGTTATGTCCTAGCTCTCATAATTACCACAGCTGATGCCAGGGTTAGGATCGGCTAGCCTTTCCTAGGAGGGGTGAAAAGTGAAAGTTAGTAGCCTTACGATGACCCGCAGACTACACAAGTCAACCCCCACCTCCACGTGGTGCAGACCGGGAAACCATGACCGCGAGGTCATGGGCTAACGGGGCTATGGCTCGCCATAGGCGATGGACTCCCTGTGCTCAGATTTGTGTCCTAAACCTGCGACTGGCCTAGCAAGCTGGCAGGGGATCTTCATACTGCTCGTAGAAAAACTAAGAAGTATAAACGGACTGACTCAAACGGAAGCCCATAATTGGGCACTCTCACAATGTTTATACTTCACCTCGACACCTCAAGGTACAAGAGGAACATGATGAGATGAGATGAGAGAGACGCCAGAGAAGTTACACAATACTGCAATGGTAGTTAATTCAAATTGGCTTGTAGTCATAATAAAAAGAAGTGCTATATTGATTCACCATGAAATTTCACGTATGGCAGGTCAATTGTAATTAAACTGATAATTGGCAGTGAAACGCTGTCAATCTTCTAGCACTGGCTGGTCTTCACTTATGATTAACTTGTTCTTTACCAAGCACGTCACCATGCTCACTGCATGACCAGGGACAGTAGTGGCTTTGTGGTTAGTTTGCTTACTTCCCGACATGGTGGTCTGGTTCAATGCTCAATTCTTCTTCTCCACCTCCCCTTGTTTGTTCTTCGTTGGCATCACCATCCTTGTTATTGTCGTCATCGTTAACAGCTACTGCTATTGCCTCTGCCTTTGCTTTGCAGAAATCAAGATGAAAATAAAGTTCCCGGGAAAAAAAAATCGAAGAAGCATCTTTCACCACAGCGTGCGTTTCTTCAGTTACACTGTTTATACACCATTTACTAGTACAATGTTCCGTTTAATAAGAGTGATATTTATTCGTATGGAACGCTACCTATTGGTGAGAGCCGTCGAAGTGCAGTGCTAGCTTGCCAGTTTGGTGGTCATGTATTCCAATCCTCACCGATTTTGAGGGGGGGGGGGGTTTCTGTGCTAAAGGCCTTTTCAGATGGGGTAAAATCCAGTGCAATAAAGTCAAACCTCTTGCTTTAACTCTTTAACATTGACCTGGGCTTCCAGACTGACAAACGCTTCCAGACTGACCCATGCTTCCAGACTGACCCATGCTTCCAGACTGACCCACGCTTCCAGACTGACCCACGCTTCCAGACTGACTCACGCTTCCAGACTGACCCATTGACCCACACTTCCAGACTTACCCATGCTTCTAGACCGACCCACGCTTCCAGACCGACCCACACTTCCAGACCAACCCATGCTTCCAGATCCACCCATGCATCCAGACTGACCCAAGCATCCAGACCGACCCACGCTTCCAGACCGACCCATGTTTCCAGACTGACCCACGCTTCCAGATCGACCCACGCTTCCAGATCGACCCACGCTTCCAGACTGACCCATGCAACCAGACCGACCCATGCTTCCAGACCGACCCATGCTTCCAGATCCACCCATGCTTCCAGACTGACCCATGCATCCAGACCGACCCACGTTTCCAGACCGACCCATGCTTCCAGATCCACCCATGCTTCCAGACTGACCCATGCATCCAGACCAACCCACACTTCCAGACCGACCCACGCTTCCAGATCCACCCATGCTTCCAGACTGACCCATGCATCCAGACCGACCCATGCTTCCAGATCGACTCAGCCCAAAATGGGTACTTAGGAAATGCCTTGGGAAATAAATGCGGCCTGTCATGATATTGACTACATCATTCATAATAATACGATTGGTCTACGAAAATATGAGACTTGCACCATATACCCAATACAATTCAAGGCGTCTAAAAGGGTCCTTTACTTTTTTACTTACTTATAAAAGTGCTTGAATGTTTTCATTGCGCTAGAACGAGTGGAAAGATGACGGCAGTGTTTAGGTAAGACTTACAGCGATATCTCACATCTCTGAGTGACTGCTTTGTAAAAAAGAAATGAGTTTATTCCACTGACAAAATGCAGCAACCAGGCTAAACCTTGCTGAAACCTTTCTTAGATTCTAAGTCTTGGCATCGTACTTGACAGTCTTGGAAAGAGCTGCACTCTCTACTGTGATATCATCTCCAATCTTAGCTTCCCTGAAGCATGGTGAACGGTGAACACTGAGGTTCTTGTCTTTTTTCAGATTGACAGTACTTTCTCACATAATGGAGATACTCCCGACAAATAAAATTGTCCTTATCGCCTTCATTTTTAGCACTCTCCCAGTCAGGATACACCTGCATATGCTCTCATTTCCTGTGAATGGGCATTTCTTATCAATGTAGCAACCATAAATTGCCTCTCTTGGAGTTTTGAATCCAAGTCCTACATTTCGCATATATCCAACGTTTTCTTAGATTTTCCCTGAAGAATGGACTTCTTGTTCAGGGAAACAGATGATTGCTTCTGGAAAGCTCTTTCGATCTGGTGATCCACATATACCATCTTGCAAAGTGAGGTGTTTTTCTTTCCTGGCTCACGACGCACCCGTCTGACTTTATACTCTGTTCATTTATTGGATTGGAGGAGATCAAATGTCGCACTTGCTCGTATATAATGAGATCGCAAGTTGCTGATGACTTAGTTAATCTATTATGCTAGAGAATCACTTGGGATTTGTATAGTGCTTGGAAAATCCGATAGTTACACGGAACCCAGGGTGTGATTGTCACCGTTGTATATTGCATTTCCAATAAATGGATTATGCACTAACCCGCATATATCTTTTTATTCTTGATTTTTATCCCTGACATTTGAAACATACCTGACATCCATATTGTATGACTATCTGCAGTCTGTGCTAAAGATAACAAGATTGTGTCTTTGTTAAAACAGCATGTTCCATCACTGTGTCCTCTTTGACTTTGTGTCTTTGGGGAAATCTTGGGCCCGTCAAAGTAATCGTATTATGAAGCCCTAGATGTCGACAGACACCCAGAACTGTGTAGAAGGTACGAGGAAGGAATGCACGTTGACGCTAGCCATTCTTGACACCCTTATTAATTATGTTAACTTTAGATATCGCGAAACACGGATGAATATGAATGGAAACGTATACTTGATGCAACAACTCTCAGAACTCGGATAATAATCTATTCTCTGTAGGATTCAGGCTTGCCTTCCACAGTCTATTAGCCAGAGAGTGAAGGCAGACGAACAAGAGGTGGACAGCGATCAAGTAGGAATTTAATACCAAGAGGTGGACGAACAGATATAGGTACATAGGTGTTGGAAATCCATTGCCACCAACCTTCATTGTTAAGACAGCGCCTTACTTATTGATTATTGACCATTCCGGGAATCCCTTATAAACTTCGAACTTCACATAGCTTTAAGGCAGTACCCTCCTATGGATGAAAATAGGTTCCTATTATAGCTAACGAACCAACTGGATGTAGAGACGTCGACGAAACCTAGTACATTGTACAGGCTTATAAACTGTGGTTAACGATCACACACCTTGTGTTGCTGTTTACACGCTGGTGAATTTAACACAAACAACCTGTTTATTCTTAAGTTTTCTGTAACCGTATGCTACTCTTCATCGATACCATGGACAATAAAGGCAGGCAGATAAATCTGATCCGTCTATATGAAAGAGCCAGGTATAGAAAATCCCATGACAGAACGTGCAGTTACCTTTTTAAGGTATACTAACCTCTGTCCTTTGCATAACATGCCCCCCCCCCCCCCCCCCCCCCACCAAAACCTGTTGAGAAGTCTCTCGGCCTATAGCCATCTCTCCTGCCTCATACACAATCATACCCAATCTGTCTCCAAAGTCCTGTGTCCATCTTCTTACTGTTTGACCCCTGCCGCTTCTTCCAAGAACAACGCTTTCCGTCACTGTTCTTTCCTAGCTCTGTGACGACATTTGACTGATTAACTGCCATGGGATAATTGATCATCTTAAGTGACTTCCGTATCTGCCACTGGCTTATATATAGTAGTTTTTCCTATGCAAATTCCTTTAATTTGATATAATTTAGACGTATGCTACCATATTAACAACTTGTAAGTCATAATAGTGACACACCACTACTTCCCATTTCCCGCCATTCAGTTTGGTTCACACCCACTGTTTGTTTGGCACTGAATCTGTTAATATGGTCAAGATATGCCACATTCTGAAACATGATACTGTCTGTGAGCTAGTTTTCTTCGATGTTCAGATCTTGTAGAATCTCAGTATTTTTCTTCTGGGGCTACGATATTCCAAGAGCAAGATGTCTGTTCTGTTTTATTTTAACTTGTTTGCTGGTGTTGTGCCTGAGGTTCTCAATACTATTTAACTTCTATATTGCTATGTTAGCTGCATGCCCTTTACGGGACTTCGCTATCAACGCTGGCATTGTTTTGGATGTTTGTAATTTACTAGGAAATTTGTATATTCAGTAGTTTGCCATTGATTTCTGAATAATTGGCGCCCAATCTGTAGCAGAGGAAAGAAACTACAAAACATGCATGTTAGGACCAGATCTGACAGCAGTTGTTCTCTATGGGTCTTCTTATTATTTTACTGTGGATTGACTCGGTGTGGTGCACTTCCCTGAAATGAACAGCGAAAAGAGGGAAGAACAGTAATGGAAGGCGTGGTTCCCGGAAGAAGAGGCAACCCAGGAAGGTTAACCTGGTCAACAAATGCCCACAGAGGTCGGATGAGTCGACCTAAAGGTGCAAGTATCGCAGCTCTGCTGTAAACAGGCACAACATAATTACGTCAGAAAAAAAAAATACTCAGGATAAACCCAGAAGACGAAGAAGGAAGAAGAGGTATGGGCTAAAAAAAGCCGGTGGACACTGCGCATGAAAAAAACAAAACGCGATGGGGACTTGCGTTTTCAATGTCTTCCTTGTTGATGTGATCTTTGGTTGGCATTTAGTAAGATTTTGATGTTCACTGTTCCTCTTGACAGACAGGATCAACTCGTCTAATACATTAGCACAGTTTGAGAGGAGGATTATGTCATCTGCGTATTTAAGTTCTAGAATTAGATTTTCACTAGTTATGAATGGATCAGCAATATCTTTTATCTCAACATTCTTTTTAACGCTTATTACATTTCTGCATATATGTTAAATAAGTATGGGGAGAGAATGCAGCCCTGTCTTACTCCCTTTTGCATCTCAAGTGAGCCTGATGTTTCAACGGCAATTCTGACAACTGCTTGTTGTTCATCCTATAATGATTAAACATGTGAATAAAATGAGAAGGAAACCTCATTTCACTCGCGATGTTCCAGAATTTCTGATTGTGAACATAGTCGAAGTACCCAGGGTATATATTTCCCATGATCCAACAGCGAACAAAGGATACAAAATCTGACCCAAGGTCGAATTTTCTTTCCCTGATAAATGTCTGCTGCTAATAAATAAAGCTGGGTCGACCACAGAGCCCTACAGACCTGTATAAATCCCCATTCATTGCTTATTTTTGGGCCAAGTTTGTTTGCACTCATACTTGCCCTACCGCGACTTGGTAAAAGTGTGTATAATGGGTTGAACATAGTTCAGGAAAGTACATCTTTCTGTTGTTCATTCATTATATATGTTTAGTGTTTAGCTTTTGTTGTTGGGTTGGTAAAGATTTTGGTCGAAACGCACGCCAGTATCTGCTTGTTTTTTCATCGTCGAGCTACTTACTAATAATTTATGTTATTGTTCGTAGATATAATGGAGTACGATGGTCCGAGTCATGGATACGCACAGCCGTTTGCGATTTCTATTGTCTTCAATATGCCATGCTTTGTTTTAACACTGTTGGTGAAAATGCAGCCTGTATTGATTTTTTAAAAGCAGGTTTATAACATCTGAAAACAGACTGAAGAGTTTTGTCTGAACCAATAAGAGATTGAAAATATGTAGCTTAATATCGTGTAATAATGGCTAGATGCATTCTATACGACCCCCCCCACCCTCTCTTCCTTTCCCTTCCCCGCACACACACTCTCACACAAAAAAACACACACATGGATACAGAATGAATAATCGAGTGGATTGTCTTGGGCTTTTATCTCCCAATGAAGCGCAGGCCCGCAACCAACTCACGCCAAGCTGCCCACCTTTTGCTATCTCCTGCATCTCTCTCCATGTCCTCCCCCATATCATATAGTTCATCTCTGTCTTTAATTATTTTCTTCATGAGCAGCTTTGCATGGTGCAATTTTTTGTGGCAGAGGGTGGCACGAGGGTGCTTTTATGTTCTGAACCGGTACCCTTAGTCTAACAACATTAGGTTGAAAATGACACCCTTATTTTCTTTCCACATTTCTCATCTTATTTCTTCTATAGTTTGTCAGAACGCGTTATGACTACTCTTGTTTTCCTTGTCTTTCTACATGAATATTCAGTGAAACAAGATGACGCACTTCTCTAGAGGGTTTTCTTGACAAAGAAGTAACTTGACAAGTTTTCCTTCATTGCCACTAGAACATTCAGTTTATGCGATTTCTGCAAACCAGACAGTCATTAATGCGAACTGAAACATTCTATTTGCAAAGCTGTTGAATACAAGCCAACAAGCAGACTCGTCAGCTCGGCAAGAGAGGGAGAGACAGCAAACGCGATAATCGGCCTGCGCATTCATCCAGCTTCTACCGAGGACTGGTTTATTTTTAAACACCAGGGGATAAGGACATTTTGAAATGTCTAGATTCAAGAGCCACGGCTCGGCACACCAGGCCACATCACGGAGTCACGCGTAAACTCTTGTTTGCCATGGCCACGTACAAATATTTTTTGAGGAAAACTTGATGAACAAGAAATCAATACCGAGCTCTCGTTAACAGTGTCTGTATCGCATAGACGGGATTAATGCGTGAACTTGTTAATGTGTAATTTGTTAAAGAAATTTGGCTATTTTAGAATAAAAAGGTCATTTCGAAGTTAAAAGGTAGTTGTAAGTTAGTAGAAGATCGCGTTTTGCAAGATGGAACACATACTGACCAATAAAAAAGATGTCATTTACAACGAGAAAAAGAGTATTGAGATGCAACATAGAATCTCTACTTTTGTATGAACGTGAAGCATGGACAATGAGCAGACAAGCTGGAAAAAAAAAGAAAACAAAAACATCTGATGGCTGTGGAAATATGGTTTATGTGGAAATGTGGTTTCTGAGATAAATGCAAAAGAATACCATTGACAGATAGAAAAACCAATGTTCAAGACCTACGAGAAATAAATGCAAACTGTAAACTGATTAGAGAAATTAGACGTAGACATTCACACATTTTTTGACACATTGTGAGAATAAATAAATTGGAGAACTTGGTGAAAACTGGCAATATGGAGGGGAAGAGACCAAGAGGAAGGCAGAGAAGTAAATACCAGGATGACTTGGCCACGTGGTATGGTCGAGACGATAACTCCGAGCCGAACCACGACTTTGGTGATCGAGTGAAACATGACCGCCTACACTGATCAGCATGGCACACGATGATGATGTAGTTAGTAGAAAGACGTTTTTATATTTAATCCGTTTTGCTTTTTTATGACTGGTTAATTGTCTATGGCTTTGGGGTAGTCAATGCAGTTTCACAATCCGGACATACCCGCTTCGAACTCAGCCACATGTGATTTGTGAGCAGATCGCTCAGCGTTGATTTTCGCAGTTGTGTGAGCCACAGTCCTTCAGAAAGAAGTGGCAAAATTAAAGTTAGTTTGCAAGACGTCGCAATCGATCTCAACATGTTTGGGCTGTTTGTGATTTCCTTGGCAGTTTTTATGTTCAGTAGTTTGCCCTTGCTTTCTGAACTACCGACACCTCATATCATCGAAATCAACGCAAACCGGTCTGCTTCCAAATCATCAGCAGCTAATTTCGATCCCTAGTTTCGGTGTGACAGGGAATTGTGAAACGCGTTGAGACAGAAATAATTCGAGAACTTACAAATGTATAATTTGTTATAGAAATGTAGCGATGTTAGAATAGCGTTATTTTGAAGTTAAAACGTAGTTTTCAATTAGTAGGAAGGGTTCTTATTGTTCATTCTTTATTACTCCTTTATTTCTGGGCTATTGTTTGTGGCTTATATGTAGCGAACGCAGTTTCACATTACCGACATACCGGCCTCGAAGTCAGACACGGGCGATTCGGCAGCAGATCGCTTTGCGTTGATTTTCTCAATGATGTGAGCGATGATCGCGCTAAAAATAACGGCAAACTACTGGACGTACAATTGCCTAGAAAATAACACACAGCCAACACATGCCGTGTCTGATTGCGATGTCCTGTAAAGGACACACAGCTACCATTTAACTGCTTAATTAAGTGGTTTTTCCTCCCACCAAGACAAGCCCTATTTGTGTCGTCCTCCTCAACTGTCTAGTTCTGAACTCTTGCGAAATAAAGATCCCTCTCTTGTTCTCTCTCTCTCTCTCTCTCTCTCTCTCTCTCTCTCTCTCTCTCTCTCTCTCTCTCTCTCTCTCTCTCTCTCTCTCTCTCTCTCTGCCAATCTCACCCCTTATCTCCCTTTCTCTGTTTTTGTCTAGTTGTCTGTGTGTACACACACACACACACACACACGCGCACGCACGCACGCACACACACACATGTTTGTATGTGTGTATGTATGTGCCTTAATAAATATGTGTGTATACACATGTATGTTTATATGTGTGTGTGTCCTTGTGTGTGTGCTTGTTCGTGCGCGCGCGCGCCTGTCTGTGTGTATGCCTGCCTCGTAACGTAGAAATGTGAATTGTTTATGTTTACAGCATCAATTTGACAATGCTTAATTTTTTTTGTTTCTAAATGTAACTGTAATATTCACTATAGGTAATTGGTGTGCGACGCACGTGTGATTGGAATGTCCGAATGTAATATGGGCCTGCGTGCCCTATCTGTGACCCTTTGAAAAGAAAGTTCTGTCTGTCTGTCTGTCTGTCTGTCTGCCTACCTGCCTGCCTGCCTGCCTGCCTGCCAGCTCCCTGCCTGTCTGCCTGTCAGCTCCCTGCCTGTCTGCCTGCCAGCTCCCTGCCTGTCTGCCTGCCAGCTGCCTGCCTGTCTGCCTGCCAGCCAGAGATTATATTTATTTTCGTACAACTCTCCGTGGTCGGATTAGCCTCATAAAATAGGTGCTGGAAAGATATTCTGTAAGGTAAAGTGGTCGGTGTGTTAATGTCCATATCAGACACGGGAGCATCGTTTGGTCAAGAGAAATGGGCTTGGAAACTTATCTCCGTTTTCCACGATGGCGTGCTAACAAAGTCTTGACCAATTCTTATTATAGATATTTATAATGTATACACCTTGCCCCATTCTCTTGCTTCCTAGAGATACTTCTGAACCTAAGTGAGAGACGATAGAATTTGTTGGTAATATCAATAGACGCTATTCACATAGACAGTAAGAAACTATCTTTTACAATTTGAGTATGTATATATTATAAATTAGTGCACTCTCATAGTAACAATAATGTCCAGTGGTATAAACCACCGTGGAGGCTTCTGATCATCAGAATTGGTTTCCCTTATAGTAATGTTTCGGCATCTTTAGCGTCTTTACACAGTTGGACTGTGGGGGGAGCTCCCGTCTCATGAGTCCCTGGTATTTTTAAGAAGTAAACAAAACACATTAAAATACATTTTCATAATATAGTTGTACCGGTCACCCTGGCCAAGGTGTTAACGACATTGTTCGTAATCCCGAATATCGACGTGGGGAAAACAGCAGCTGCGAGAATCGGAAGCGGTTCGCACCGCGCTGGTAACTTACGGGGGTATGTGAGCCGGTCGTTCAGAAAGCAGTGGCAAACTACTGAACGTAAAAACTTACCTAGTACATCAACAGCAGCTGAAAAATGACTGCAACGTCCTGTAAAGGATATGCAAAATTTATATATATATATATATATATATATATATATATATATATATATATATATATATATATATATATATAGTTGTAATATTATACGAAGATTAAACCAATAAGTCACAGAGCGAACTTGAAAATCATTAATATTTGTACTAACATATTTCCATATTTCTCACCATTTCTGCGAAAATTGATGTATTTATTTCATCGTTGTATCATTCGACAAAACTTATATTATATAAATCTTTATGCTGTTGCCTTTGCCACGTTTGCACCTCACATTCAATGTCTTTTTCATCAGCAAATCGTTTGCCGTCAAGCTTATGTATCGCGTTTTGCTACGAACACTAGCCGCCATAGACAGCCAACATATCCTTATATCCTTGGCAGGCAATCCTCTTGGCAAAAACACTTCACAATAACGTTCTGTTCCTCGTTGATACAATCTTCCAGTATGAAGTACATTTTCAGTACCACGTACGAATGACATTTTGTATGCGCCATTCAATGCGGCAATTGTCGTCTGCCAGAACATTACATTGATATGCCACATAATGACACCTTTATATACCACTAACAACAATGTCTCAACCATATTATATTATTTTGAGATTAACTTACTTACCTCGTATTTACCTAATAGTTAATTCCATGAATGTATTGAGTTGTCTGAACATTCATCATGGGTGGGGGTAGGGGTATCCCCTATCAAAGGAGAAGTAAGGTGCCTCCTTCCCTCCGCTAGTTTACGGGACACCCTTGGGCAAGGTTTAGTACTCTTTTAGCTCCCGGTCAGGGTTACGTGAAGCCATGGGTACAGATGGTGGATGAAGTTGAAGAGCAACCGACAGATAGTTGTAGGTTATAGTCTCCAGCTTCACGGCGGTAGGCAGAGGATCTCTTTTTTTGGGGGGCGGGGGGGGGGTAGACAATGACTACGGTCATTCACCAGTATGGTCACTGCTAAGAAGGAAAGAAATTTCAAACTACCTTCTTTACAGATGCCAAGAAAATGATGTTTTGCGATTTCATCGAAAATCAAAGAAATGAATTGGAGAACGTGGTGACAACTGGCAAGATCGAAGGGAAGAGACCAAGGAGAAGACCGAGAGGTAAATACTGGATAGCTTGGCCACGTGGCATGGTCGGGATAGAAACACGGAGTTGATCCACGACTCTGCTGATCGAGTGAGATGGTAAAACATGACCACCCACGCTTATCAGCATGGCACATGATGGATGGATCGATGGAACATTCATCTGGGCAAGAAAGGCCTTAATTCGCGACTCAATTGTTATTGAGACTAACATTATTTCATCATCAGCTCAGTATATTTCTTGCATTTCTTATGGAGAAGCGTTGAAAATCAACTTTCGCAGAGATAATTACAGTCAATTGGAAGTAAAATCGGAACAGCAGTTAGGGCGACATTTGGTTAAGGTTGATGAGTAATACACTCGAACTGAGACAGCGCATTTTCAAAAATCAAAATAATTTCCGAAGAATTGTTCTGCACATACAAACAGTATTCCTGTTTTATACCGATAGCTGTCTAATTATCAGCATCATCATCATCATGTACCAGACGAGGGATGTCATACCACGCCATCTCACATGATCATCAGAACCTTGGCTCAGGTCCGTATTCTTGTCTTGATTGTTCCATGTGGCAAACCATCCATATATTTATCTCTGCGTCTTCCCCTTCCTTTTTTCCCATCAAATCCACCAGCTGTTACTAAGTTTACAAATGTACGTCTCCCCATAACGTGCCAAGAGGAAATAATATTGACTGTCTTATGTCTAATTTCTCTAACCAATTTATTGTGGCTGGTCTCCGTGTCGAAGGACTTAGGAGGCGATTCGTAAGCCCGCTTATCTACGTTCGAAACACATCTACGACCGATTTGGCAGCAGAGCGCGTTGTGCTGGGTTTTAACCAATTAGTATGGGGGCCGGCCGTTCAGAAAGCAGTGCAAACTACTGAACGTAAAATTGCTAAGATATCAACAACAGCAGTATAATGCTGGTGTTGACAGCAATGTTCTGTAAAAAAGATATGCAAAAACAAACAACAACAAAATTATTGTGAATCATGCCTGATATTGTCTTAAAATTGGTGGTTGCGTTTCCTTCCACAGAAGTTTCAAGTTCTGTAATGAAATAGCTGCAAAGTAAGAAACCCCCCCCCCCTCCCCCCCCCCCCCCCCTCTCTTCCCCTTCCTCCAACCCTCGCCTTGCCCAGCGCTGCCAGCGTAAGCCACACGTCTGTCGACTAACGGTAAGGAATAGCAGGCTGTTAAAATTCCCCTGAATGATACGATTAACATTTCACCTTGTCACATTTGACGATGTATTTAGCATTATTGGAGAAAAGAATTTGTCTTCAGAAGAAATGTATTAACACAGTTTATTTTTATATAAATGTGCGTTGAGGGTAATGCGAAATAATTGAACGTTTGATCACAGAATCAAATACCCCTGGCACACACAGTAGATGGAATCTTGTAGTGATTTCCCGATGCTTGGAAAGTAGGTTCTTTCACTTTAGTATGACATTCCGCCTTTGATCCTAGCACATTTAGTGTTTCATCTATACAAAACATATAAAGGTTGTTTCATGCCCATGGCTAATTATTATATATTGCATGAGTGCAACACGTGGCTCAAACATGCGATGTGATCTTCTACTGCATAAGGAGAGGAAATTGCTTGTATTCGACGGTCATCGATTTATACTTACATAAATAAACACACATAGTATTGTTTGGCGCTCACAGAAGGAGAAGAAAGAAGTAGAGACTAGAGGACACACTAAGCAACATAACACATAAGCAATAGTTACCGACCTGGATTCGAACCTGTCACCTCCAAATGGCGATAGCGCCTCGCTGCAGGAACAAGTGAACTTCGACGCATGACCAACTAGCTAGACACTCAAAATAAAAAAGTGTCTTCATTAGTCATGTCTATCATACACATGAACCTACAACTATGAAATACGGACACAATTCGTATCAAACCATTGAGATAGCACCATCCATCCATCCATCCATCATGTGCCATGCCGGTAAGCGTGGGCAGTCATGTTCTGCCATCTCACTCGATCACCAGAGTCGTGGATCAGCTCCGTGTTTCTGTCTCGACCATGCCACAAGGCCAAGCCATCCAGGTACTTGCTTCTAGGTCTTCCCCTTGGTCTGTTCCCCTCGATCTTACCAGTCGTCACCAAGTTCTCCAATCCATTTCTTCTCATAACATGCCCAAAAAATTTTGACTGTCTACGTCTAATTTCTCTAATCAATTTACGATCTTCATTTGTTTCTTGAAGAACTTGTTCATTGGTCTTTCTGTCTGTCCATGGTATTCTTTGCATTTTCCTCAGAAACCACATCTCTACAGCCATCAGATGTTTTTCAGCCTGACTTCTCATTGTCCATATAAAAGTACAGGTTCTATGTAACATCTCAACACTCTTTTTCTCGTTTCAATTGACATCTTTTTATTGGTCAGTATGTTTTTCATCTTGCTAAAGGCTACTTTTGCCATGGCGATTCTTGTTCTAATCTCTTCAAGGCATCTTCCATCAGATGTTATTACTGTTCCAAAATAATTGTACCTATTCACTTGTTGAAGAATATTCCCATTTACTTGTATATTACATTGTGGTTTTTCGTTCTTCCTAGTGACGATAGCACCATAGGCCTCATAATTTATATTAAATCAGCATAGGTCAAATAACAAACACACAAACACATCGGACCGTAAATGCTGTGTCCAGCCGGCTTCGTGGCTTAGAGGTTATGACTTTTCTCCGTAATCTCGTATACTCTCGTCGGTAACGTGATGACGGTGAGAATCAGCAGTGGTTCGAATCGCATCGGTAACTTACGGGGTATGTGAGCCGGCCGCTCAGAAAGCAATGGCAAACTACTGAGCGTAATCTTGCCAAGAGATCAACATACAGCTGAAAGATGCTGGTGTTGACAGCGATGTCCTGTAAAGGATATGCAAAAAAAAAGTATATTAACACACATTTAAAGAAGAGAAGTGATTGGTCGGTTCTAAAGGTGTACACGTATTACACATAAGAAATCAATTTGGGAACCAGTTGAGGCCACTAAAACAGTCACATAAATAAACACACATAGTATTGTTTGGCGTTCACAGAAGGAGATGAAAGAAGTAGCGACTAGAGGACGCACTAGACAACATAAAATTTGAAAGCTATAGTTACCGACCGGGATTCGAAAAGCGAGGCGCTATCGCCATTTGGAGGTGACAGGTTGGACAGAATGTTGGCTACTAAAGACGACATAACAAAGACATTGAAATATTTTGGGCACTTGAAACATCATGACAATTTTGAGAGAACAATAATAGAGGGGTATATGCCCGGGAAAAGAGGAAGAAGAAAGCCAAAGAGAAGGTGGGTGCAGGATGTGGCAGACGATCTCCAGATGGGTGTATCGGACGAGGGACACCTTTTCAGGAGGTTGTTATGGGAGCGAGGTTCTACAAAGAGCATGCTACTGAATGAACGAACGAACGAACGAACGAACGAATTGCATAAAACTTATTTCTTTGAATACGAGACTTCTGTTTTTTAGTCTTCTAACTGCCGGGAAATTATTTACCGTTATCCGAGAAGCATAGTTGTCCGTTCTCACTGCTCAAGAGGTCAAATGTCGTCATTAGGAACCAGTTTTTCTTGTATAGGATTCCAGCCCTATAGCGAGTCCAGCAATTACTAAGCAAGAGGCAGACATAGCAACTTCACGGCCACCGATAATACCTCTACCTCTTTTCTATCTCTCTATCAACAGCAGGTGTGTTGAACACATATCCAACTGGATTGACATGAT
Organism: Cepaea nemoralis; assembly: GCA_014155875.1. Lineage (NCBI taxonomy): Eukaryota > Metazoa > Mollusca > Gastropoda > Stylommatophora > Helicidae > Cepaea > Cepaea nemoralis. Next base: position 179,222 of record JACEFZ010003735.1, on the reverse strand, counting down.
ACTATACACAGACGATCGCAGCATGGGAAGGCCGACACACAATTAAAACTTTCTGCGTTGTCCATTACACGGCACGTTTTGGAAACCGATCATGTAATTGATAAAGACAGCGCTTTTTACGCGTTGTTTAATACACAAAATAGTCGCTTGTTAAAGTTTGCAGAGACAATCATGATTAATCCATATAGGCCAATTTTGTGCAAAGAGAAAGACATGATAATAAGTTTAAAATTACCGTGGTAGACATTTGACATTACTGTGCGAACATGTGTATATTTCAGCTTGAAAGATTTATCTAGTTATTTTATTTTATGCTGTGTGAATTCTGCAGTATATATGTGACGAAATGCAGCTAAATATGCCAGGCAATAAATCGTGCAATCTATTGTTTGTGTCTTCGTTATTCACAGCCTATCTTTCGCAATGCATAACTAGGTTTGACAAAAGTAAAGGAAAAGTAATGGACACTTTCATACGCATTGAATATTTGGTCTAGCCACATACGCTTTGTAGACCCATCGGCTCTGGGTGGTGATGTTGTTAATATCACGACTTCCTGGGATATTTCCTTGTACCCTTTCCTTTATACTGTGTCGACGTGCGAAACCAGGTGAAAGTAACAAATCCATTTCGATGCGGATATGAGCACACAACCACCTGACTCGCAGGCAAGCGTGCTATCCAATGGATAACCACGGCTCCCACGGTGTGAGTTACCCTCCACGAAGGAAGGACATGGGAGAAGAAGACGAAGAGGAAGCATAAAATTAGGGCCAGGTGCAGGGTAGATAACCCCAGAACGACCCAGCCACGGTGACTACAATATTTTCTGCCCAAACTATTGCTACTTGATTGAGTCATAGTACCCTAGGAATTAATGCCAGTTGAGAGCAGAGCACCTCTACCCCCAAATCCTTCATTTCTCAATACAATTGGTAAAACTCTGACGTTCCCTCACTCATTCAGAATAAACAGATGGTCCCTTTTTCAAACCAAGCGTTCCAACCGAAAATACACAGAAATCGTCACCCCCAGACGCTAGTGACAAATGAAAAATAAACAGGTCAGTTTCTCAACCGATTTCTGTAAAGTACCATTTCATTACAAGCGGAAGTTTGCAATCCGTTTGACTGGATAACACCGACAACAAGGATCGTCATTCAGTCATCTTCTAAATTGTGGTGGGAAATAAATGAGGGCTTTGTTTTGCCATGCCTGAGTTTCAGTAACAGATTCGCGGAACTTGATCAATACTCATAGCATCCAAAGAAACGCAGTAGACGTCTGAGAATGAGCTAGACTGTGGACACATTCTCACCCGGTTTTCCTTCATTCTCACCCGGTTTTCTTACATTCTCACCCGGTTTTCAAATATATAGGTTTTCTAAGACGTCTGCCTCTTCCTTTTGTCTTCTTATGCGGCTATTAATACCTGTGCATTTTTTTCTAATGTTTCAGTGACCCGAGGCTAGCACATCAATTTATATCTGTGACATTCACTACAAAATTGATATATATATTATGTATATTTTACTAGGTAATTTTTCTGTGCTACGGTTCTAAGGTAAGCCACGAGATGTTGGTAAATTCATTGCATGCAACACGCCACTTGATCGGACATGTATTTTAGCACTAAAGTACCTGAAGCCAATTAAAATTATTAGTTCAGTAGTTCTCGTTCAGATTGCGTCGGCACTCACGTATATTTGGTTAGTTTGTAGTCGTCATCCCGTATCATGCCGGTAAACTTGGGTGGTCATTTTTCGCCATCTCACTCGATCAATAGAATCGTGGATCAGCTCAGTGTTCTTGTCTCGACTATACCACGTGACCAAGCAATCAAGGTTTGCCTTTCCATTGTTCTCTTCCCCTCTATCTTGTCAGTTGTCACAAAGTTCTTCAATTATTTCTTCTCATAACATGATCCCAAAAAAATTGACTTTCTACGTCTAATTTCTCTGATAAGTTGACGATTTTTATTTGTTTCTTCTAGGACTTGGTCATTTATTTTTCTGTCCGCATTTCCATAGCCACGAGATGTTTTTCAGCACCTCTGCTCATTGTCCACGCTTCAGATCCATACAAAAGTACAGGTTGTATGTAGCACCTCAACATTCTTTTTCTCGTTGCAAATGGCAACTTTTTATTGGTTTAGTATGTTTTCCATCTTGCAAAAGGCTAGCTTCGCCATGGTGATTCTTGTTTTAAGCTCTTCAAGGCATCTCCCATCAGATGTTATGACTGTTCCGAGATAATTGTACTACTAATTGTACATAATTGTCAATATTGTGATGAGCAATATTGTATTGTACGTTGTAAATGCAATACTATATGCTTAACTCTTATTAGAGGGATTTCTTATGAGAAGAACTATTTCTTGGGTCCCAGGTGAGTTCGCCTTATCAAGTCTGCACTATAGTTGGAAAACGTAAAGTCGGTTTTATCCCATGCTGTAACAAAACTATATTGATTTACACACGAGATGAACACAGTCTTAAATACATTGTTATAGGTAAACGTCATATGGTCGGTTATATCCCATGCTGAAACAGAACTGTATTGATTTATACAAGAGCTGAACACATTCTTAAATACATTGGAGTAGGAAACTATTGCAACAAATAGACAAAGTATACGGTAATGTCATGAGCGTGGCAAAACGAAGATTCGACGCCTCGTTCTTCGTCTGGCTAAGTGCGGCAAAGACTGGCCACCTATCCCCCCACGCATTAAGGCATACACAATGTCATTGCCGTATCACGTGGCTCACTGGTGGCATGTTTCTGCTACGGGACACATTCTTAGTGCTATGCTGGCTTGGTAACAGTGTGAGACATACATGTCTAGTTTAGTTAGTTTACTTTAGTCGACGGATCAACATCACGGCACACGGGAGTAACCCACAAGTGCTCCGTTCTCCTCCTAACTCAAGCCTGAGTCCGGAGAATCGCAGCTCAGTGCACGAACTCCGTAGCACCGGCGAGGATCCTGAAATACTTCGGGTAGATTTTTAACTCGAAACTTTGCCCGGGCGTCGCCGTTAGGCTACTCTTTTTTTCGATTTCCAACTGCCAAGGGATTGTTTACGTGCGCAACAATACACACGGGCGGTTCGATCTCACTACCCAGAGACCAGGGGACATTTTGTTACTAGAAGTCCACGTGAAAAAACCCCGACCCTTACCGGGGCTTCAACCCGGGACCTCCAGCACTCGAGGCGGACACCATACACCGAAACCATCATCTTTAATAATAAACATATATATTTACTATTAAAAACACCAAAGTGGGATAAAAATATAGACCGTCCAAGAAACAGCAGCTTGTACATTACACAGACATAGAAGAGTGCTGAGGTTCAGACTTTTACGGAGTTGAAGAGAACTGCCGAGGACTGAAGGGGGGTACAATTAAACAACTTCAACACCAATTTCAGGGCTGATTAACCTGGTGATAGAGGTGGATGAAAATGATCACGAGTCCTTGTAACGATAATTGTCGAAGTCTGTAACAGGAACAAACATAAATATTTCGTTAACAGCTACTGGCCATAATTTCTGATTTGTTATCCTATGGGAGTTAAAAGGCTTTACTAATTGGCCTCTCAAGACAGTGTTATCGCCAAGTCTTTCAGGCATCCGACTGGAACTTTTTTTTAACCTTAAGTGGATGTGTTTGTATTTATCTTCACTGTGCTTGTTATGTCAGGACGTTTTGTCTTCCGCTTCATTTGTAAAAGATTACACGCGATGTTAATACGATTAGGTTTTACAGGAGCTGTCTGGAGAATAATCATACGAGGATGCGCTAGCGAGTTATAGTATTAGCTCCACGTCAGAATTTCATTAAACAGACGCCATGTTGGCTGTACATACAGCATGCAGCACTGCATTTCCACATCTTCGGTTAACGAAAGCACAATGAAGTGGCTCTTCACAGAAGTAGGCTAGTTTAGTTTCTTTCCTCGTCAGTTTGAGAAAGCTAAGTGTAGACCAAGGCGCACTATGTTATAATTTTGTTTTAACTATTCAATTTTCATCCTGCTCCTGCTGCTTCTTGTTGTTCTTGTTTTTGTTCTTCTTCGTCACATGACTAGTGTTGCTGTTATCTGATCATTCATTCCTCAGATGGAGAATTCAAAACACATTATTAAAACAAAAACGAATGAAAGATGTAACGATGACAAAAGAATGAGGGTAATAACAAACTTATACTAGCAGCAAACAAGAATTATACAATTAGGACAATCTCTATAAACTCTTGTCGATATAATCAGAGGTGTAAGGAGGATGTGTATTATCCCCACGCCGTTGGAATATTTATATACATAATGTAATCAAACAGATAAAGAAAAGTCTGCGACTAAACACTAGCCAGTTAATAAAAAAAAAAGTATAAGATACACAAACGACAGACGTATGTTTTATTTGATTATTTTCACTGAAACAGAGTATGATATCATAGAAAAATAATTATCATACAACAACTAAGCAATGAAAATAGTTTAAATATACATTAAAAAAATTTCAAGTCAATTTTGATTGAAAACTATTGTGAATGTAAAAACTCTTGAACAAATCAATAATTTTTTTCTCACGTATGCAAATAATAACAGATAAGTATGAGACACAAATAAGAAAGAGGTTAGAAATGGCCTAAGTAGCATTATTCAACAACAAGCAACAGCTTCTCACTAAATCTAAAGAGTTAAAATAATACAAATAAAAACAAAGAGTGGTCGATGAAATGTTACATTTACTCGCATTGTTGTATGGTGTAGAAACATGGACAGTGAATGAATAGTTTTAGAGAAACATCGAAGCATTTGTGTGCGTGTGTGTGCGTGTGCGTGCGTACGTGCGTGCGTGCGTGCGTGTGTATGTGAGGGAAAAGGGGGGGAGGGTGTTGCTCTCGATTGGGCAACATCTGCTTTAAACATTTTATATCACGGACATCAAAAGAAAGCAGTGAACATTTGTTAGTCACACTATGAGAAGTGAAAAACTTTAACATACAATAGCAAGTAGTAAGTTAATGAACAACAAAAACATACGAAGGCAATTTTCAAATGAATTATGGTTTACTTTGTTTCTGAAAGTAGTAGATACAGAGAAACAATTGTCCCTACCCAGATTGGTGAATCAGCCATGAGCACATGTGGATTGGCGCCGCAGACAACAGATTACATACTTCAAGACTGCCCCGGATAGACATATCTATTCAAAACTTCTGGCCCAAACTGTGGAAGATAAACTCTATGGATCACTTAGTGAACTAAAAAAAAAGAAAGTGACATTTATACAAGAGGTGACCGTGCAAGATGACTAAACATAACTTCTCCAGAGCACATGATGATGTTCAGCTTCTTGTTGTTTAGCTACAGTTTATGTAGAAAGCACACACCATTATACTGGTAATCTGTTGAATGCCGCCTGAACATGGACATAATGCAAAGTATAGTTTGAGACAAACAAGCACCAATATTGAACGACATAAACATCGGCTAATAATGACATCACTAAGGTTAGCTGACAACGACAGCAGTTTACTACGTTAGTCTTAAAAATGCATTATACAGAAATATCAATTGGGGAACTTTTAAGGCCTATAAGACAGTTCACTAATAAACACACATGTGTTGTCTGGCGCTCAAAGAAGTGGAATGAGGAAGTAGAGGCTTGAGGACGTACTAGACAACAGACAAATCGGAAGAAACAATACATGTGTGTTTATTTATGAACTGTCTTTAAAATTTAGCTGTGACGAGTGGAGGACAGCTGATTATACGAGCAAGGGAGAGAGAAAAAGCCACAAAAGCTCAGTATGGAGTCCAGAGAATGTAAACCTATATTGGGCAGGGCATACTGCACTGCATTATCAGGTTCTTATTCTAACTGCACAGACACCGGAGGAATAGGGCGATAACGATGACTAGTTTACAAGTGGCATAGTTTGAGATGTCGAATCATAGAGTGACTATGTGTACTCATTGTGTGTTAAGCAAAAAGTATCGGAGCAAAATGGCAAGCTGTTGACTGGATATACTAGGACGACAGATCACACATCACCTCACTAAGCACGTAAATAACAATTTTGTGTTGGAAGCCTGGACGATGTATTGAACCCATTTACCTCTGTTTCTAAGTTACGTTATTAGTAAACGCTATTGATATTGTCACATGCCTGTGGTCATTGACATTAAGGTGAGTGGCCGTACAAGATAAACAGTTCACGAGATAAAATAGGGCGGATAGTAAGTTCCCCAGAGGGCGTAAATGAGAAGACAGTAATTGAAAGGGGGAGCTGAGAAGAAGTCAGCTGGCTAAAATAAAGGTGAGGCAGACAGTTGAAGCAGTGAGATTGTGTGTTGTGTGTGAAGCATTGTGGGGGAGACAACAGTTTAAAAAGAGAGGGACAAAGATTGACGGGGATCAGTTAATGTTTGGACTCCGAGCTGAGAGGGAGTTGAGTCTAGACCGGACCAGGAGAAGGTCGTGGTCTGAGAAAGTGAAGAATTGTGACGGAGTTCGGAAGATAACTCCGCACTGTGGGTTCCAGGGATAGTGAGTGGAATTCGAGACCCAGAGTGGGTTATTTTGAGTCGGGCCTAGAGAGAGGCTAGTATACCTGTCGTGTGGGACGAGATGTTAGTAGCCTTGAGAGGTAGTGTTATTCGAAGTGTCCCATTGGGATGGAGATATATTCTTAGAGAATTATTGTTCCTGGATTTATATGCTACATGTGTCTGTGTTAATTCAGAATTAAAGGAATATTATGTGCGCAAATTAACGCTTGTTCACTGACTGGTGTTTGGTGGTGATGCATCTTGGTTAATCTGTTGTTAAACATCACATTTTACAAGGACATACCCTAGACACAACCATAGCCACTCTATCTGTCACTCTGTCATCATTTACTTTGTGACAGACGATGAAGTGAGGGCTGTCCGATCTTGGACTTCGGTATATGGATTTACATCAATACGAATCAGTTCATTAAGCGCAACAACATGGTTTTCCAAGTTCAATCCAGTAAAAGCCAGTAGGCGAAGACAGGATTACAAACCACAGCTAATTCAAAACAAAGCCACCACAGGTAAAACCATTGCCCACCCTGAGAGGGAGAGGGGACAGCGGGGTTTACTCACAGTACACAGACAAGGTTTTGCGCTGCTGAGAGAGTTGTCTGGCGGACAGCAGCGGACAAAAAGTCGGCGCTGTTTAGTACAGGTTGTTCACGACAAATAGACAGGCGCCAAAGGTGAAGGTCAGGTGAACTTGCGGACAGCGAGTGCGTGTGTGTACGGCGTCTTCAGAGTTCGGTGCAGATAATAAGACGGAAAGGGGCGCCAGGGGAGTTACGAGGGTAATTCATGGTTAAAAACTCGCCAGGAGGAGGGAAGTTATAGGAGTAAAGTGTGGGGAACACACAAAGGTGACAATCGTTGCTCCACAGAAAAGTAAAAGTTTCTGCACGGATTATTGTGATAAAGAGAAACAGAGATGACCGGCGGGTTCAAGGCCGTGGACAATGGAATTTTACTGAAAAATTGTCCAGAGTAGAACGAGATAAACACGTTGTTTTTCTACTGAAACTAGGATTTGCGTTTAACGTCTTTGTATGTGTGTCATCATCGAGAAACAAACCACAACAGTCATTCAGGTGCCGTCTTCGCGAGTATGAGCGCATTTCTTCACCAAAAAAGACTTGCGAAGCGGATTTAAAGCGCGTGATCATTTCCTGCCATTCGTTGGTTTAACTGGGTCAGCAACAGTGAAACCATACCATCACTTCAAAGCGACAGTGACTACGCAGATAAACATTCATTGATTTTAAAGGTATTTTCGGCTCCCCAAAACGCAACGAAAACCCAATATTTCTGGCAAAACAAGAGCGTTCACATACATTATACAATCACAGGCCAACTCTACAGGGAGGATTACAAAAAAACGTTATGGACTGTGTAGAGACAAGGCGTTGGGATAATTATCATCATCTTCAACTTTTACGACAGTCGAAAATCGTGTCATCACGTCAACAAAAAGTGACAATGCATCAGAACATTAATTCATTGTGGGAATCTAACGTCGTAATCTTTTCAAAACAGTAACGGACAGACATTTCCATGCGATTTTCGGACAATATTAAAAACAAACTAAGGACTTTTGTAAGATTCTACCATCACATTGGTGGCGGCAACCCTTGTTTGCTTCTGTTGTTCTCATCGTCCTAAGTATTGTTGTTGTGCGTTACGTAATTATTTGTATGTGGTCCAGTGTTCGTAATAAGTAGGATATTTTTGCATTGTTTCTCGAAATGCGGGAGACAGCGCAAAGGTGAAATTGTCTAGGTACATATTGTATGTTGTTGAGAGGCAGCTGACGAGTCAGTTTGTTTTGTGCTGTGGCATTGGGTCGTCTCGACATTATACACGGTGTCCAAGTGTCTATCGTCAGATATATGTACATTATTCATTTTATATTTGTTCTTTTTACTGTTCTCTCTTTACGGTTACATATGATATTTGATTTCTTTGGATATATGGTATTGTTGTAATTCTTATGTAAAACAGCTTCTATCTAGATGGTATCTGTCAGTTTATATTATGCGCACGGTATGGTCTTTCATGGGCATGTTTATGTCAGTGGTTTTTATTTCTATGTAATCATCCGTCTGCGTTTCACCAGCCCATGCGTCTAGCGTCTAATAGTTGGCACTTTGTGTGGATCATTCATTTGTGTATGTATATGTATGTTTACAACTATTTCCAGGAATTGTTCTACAGTTATTTGATATATATATATATATATATATATATATATATATATATATATATATATATATATATATATATATATATATATATATACAAGGGAGTATAGGTGATACTTCCCCCCTCACTACCTAGTGCTTATAGAGTGACTGGGTGAGTACAGAGTGATATTTGAGCACTACGAATTTACGTACACAGGGAGTTGTGGTGTACTTAGGGAAGTGACACAAAGACTATCAGCAGAGTCTTCACATTTATAGTTGGCTGACAGACAGCAACGTGTCCACAAGTACAAGATGCCTACTTTAATGGAATATATTGAAGCAGGTGAACGAATAGGCCTGAAAGGTAAAGAGTTACAGGAGTATGCAGAAGCAAATGAACAAAAACAGATTGAAAGAGAGGAGAGGCATAATGAACGCGAGGCAAAACGCCTACAGGAAGAAAAGGTAGCTGAAGCTAAGCGTCTACAGGAAGAGACACAAGTAAAACTAGCTGAAATGGAAAACAAACGTCTACAGGAAGTAAAACTAGCTGAAATGGAAAACAAGCGTCTACAGGAAGAGACACAAGTAAAACTAGCTGAAATGGAAAACAAACGTCTACAGGAAGTAAAGTTAGCTGAAATGGAAATTGAGAAAGAGAAGATCAAGTGTCAGATGCAAACTGAAATCGAGTTAAGAAAACTAGAACTATCTTCGAAAGGTCAAAGTGAGGAAAGCAGAAGACCGTCGCAGTCGTCACAGAGATTAAAACTGCCATATTTTACAGACCGGGACCAACTTGAAATTATTTGGCCAGGTTCGAGGCATCAGCCAAAGCGTTAGGTATTCCAGAGAAAGAGTATGGGATGCGACTTGGCGAATTTCTTACGGGCAAGGCACTAGACACCATGTTCAATTTACCTGTAGAAGAAAGAAACAACTACACTATCTTACGTCAACGTTTGCTGACAAAGTTCCAACTAACTGAACATGGATATAGAACAAAGTTTAGACAGTTAGTGCCAGAGACAAATCAAGATTTCACAGATTTTGTTAACACTGTAAAGAATACATTTAACAAATGGATGGAGCTTGCAGAAGTAGGGAAAGATTTTAATAAATTAGTAGATCTAATGTTAAGAGACAAGGTAGTATCTGCATGCAATTCTAATTTAGTGGCGTTCTTTGAGGAACGGAAGCCAAAGGACATAGACACAATGTCTCAGTTAGGGCAAAACTATATGACTGCACATCCTAACAGTTCTATTGGGAAACTAATGAGTGAGGAAATAGTCTGTGCAGCGTACACTAAACAGGACCAGAATCCAGTCATTAGACCAAGGGCGAAAAGTGTGGATTCAGCACAGAAAGGTGAGCAACAAGAACTTCAAGATAATGGTTTCCGAGGAAACAATGTTGGTAGAGTAGGACGGTACCCATATAGAAGAGGGAACTTCCAGAGACGTCCAAATTATGCCGGATGTTGGAATTGTGGGAGCTGGAGACACAAAATGGCAGATTGTGATGCACAACCATCAGATGGACCAACGAACAACAGTAAAAGGGAGATCACTTGTTTCAAATGTGGAAGGAACGGGCATGTCAGTCATCAATGTAGGATGAGAGAAACAGAGCACTCAAATGCAGCACAAGTAATTGAGACGCTGAACAATGAAGATTGTAGTGGGTGCAAACCTCTTTTTGAAAAAGATGGTCAGCCAGTCCTAATATGTGGTCATACAGTGAAAGCAGGATCAGCAGTCCATGAAGGAGGAAGTCTGAAGATGCATCATGGGTTTGTTAATGATAGGCCAGCGTTAACAATTAGGGATTCCGGATGTACGTCCATCGGGGTGAGAAAGAGTTTAGTGCAACCGTCGGATTATACAGGGGAAAAGATTAGATCCTTAACATTTAATGGGACAGTAGAATTCTACCCAATAGCCGTGATAACAGTAACAACACCATACATAACAGGAAGAGTGACAGCATGTGTTTTAGACTCACCAGTGGCAGATCTCATCATAGGAAATGTTATAGGAGTTAAAGAGTGTACAGAAGAGGAAGTAGTTTATTGGGACCAAAAACATAGTGCAAATAGTAACGAGGTAGTTACCAAAAGATAACCTAAATTAGAGAATATAGCTGAAGAAAAAGAGGCACTTGAAGTAAACACTGAGGACAAGGATAGGACAGCTGAGCAGGTGAGAATGGATCTCAAATGTAGCTGTAGGGAATCCCAGAGACAAGATACTACTCTTGATAAATGTTTCCAGGGGTGTAGTAAAGTGAGACATAGAAAATCAAAGAAGGGTAGATGGAGCTTCGATAGGAAGAACAATGGTTTCACTCACTGGTATTCAGATAGTCGGAACTGCATGTGGGCAAGTAGCAGTACCTTTAGCACACATAGACCGATATACTAGAACAGCTCAGGATAATGCATGTACAGGTAACGTAGGCATAAGGCGTATGCAGCAGAAAGAAAGGTGCCAGATATATGGGCCAAGATTGAATAAAGAGTTCAGACTAAACAGAGACTCAAGTGTAATGGTGCAATATGCAGATAGGAAAGTTGAGTCAGGTCAAAAGAGTGTTCGCGACATTACTGACCCAGGGCTAGGGATAGCAAACAGATGTTGTAATTGTAGAGGTACCATGAGTCATGGGTACATGAAAGGTAGACACAGCATCGACAGGAATCAGAGGTGGGTTGATGCAAGAAAAGAACCACCTGATATATTGTCGGTACACAAATAGCTTGTGTCTTCTTAAAGATATTAATAGACCTGTGGGTACATAAGTATAATGCTTTTCTATGATGTATTATTATTATGTGATGTATTAGTTCATGCATTGGTACACAAGATAGAAAGATGGTTGTATTTATGTGTGGGGAATATGGGAGTGTACTATGAGTATTTGATGTATTATGTAGTGTGGTAGCTAGAGTAAGGTGCAGCCATACTTAGGGCTACCCAGGCAATGTGTCTGGGTCACATATTTAATAAGTTTTAGTCTCCCAACATTTGAAAACGATGTTTTCTTTTGAGGGTGGGGTAGTGTCACATGCCTGTGGTCATTGACATTAAGGTGAGTGGCCGTACAAGATAAACAGTTCACGAGATAAAATAGGGCGGATAGTAAGTCCCCCAGAGGGCGTAAATGAGAAGACAGTAATTGAAAGGGGGAGCTGAGAAGAAGTCAGCTGGCTAAAATAAAGGTGAGGCAGACAGTTGAAGCAGTGAGATTGTGTGTTGTGTGTGAAGCAATTGTGGGGGAGACAACAGTTTAAAAAGAGAGGGACAAAGATTGACGGGGAGCAGTTGATGTTTGGACTCCGAGCTGAGAGGGAGTTGAGTCTAGACCGGACCAGGAGAAGGTCGTGGTCTGAGAAAGTGAAGAATTGTGACGGAGTTCGGAAGATAACTCCGCACTGTGGGTTCCAGGGATAGTGAGTGGAATTCGAGACCCAGAGTGGGTTATTTTGAGTCGGGCCTAGGGAGAGGCTAGTATACCTGTCGTGTGGGACGAGATGTTAGTAGCCTTGAGAGGTAGTGTTATTCGAAGTGTCCCATTGGGATGGAGATATATTCTTAGAGAATTATTGTTCCTGGATTTATATGCTACATGTGTCTGTGTTAATTCAGAATTAAAGGAATATTATGTGCGCAATCAACGCTTGTTCACTGACTGGTGTTTGGTGGTGATGCATCTTGGTTAATCTGTTGTTAAACATCACATTTTACAAGGACATACCCTAGACACAACCATAGCCACTCTATCTGTCACTCTGTCATCATTTACTTTGTGACAGATATCAACGACCGTTAACACAATCAGTATACTTTATGATGATCTATTCACAGCTGAACAATCTAGATTCTCACGCCCAATAATCGGGAACTCATTACCATCTACGACAATTGGAGTCTCGCCTCAACAATAACGTATGCAATACTATATAAACATGATCTTTCATTTGCATGTAATTGTGGTAATTACGAAACCTCTATGATTGTTTCATTACACGTAGACGAGACCTGCTTGCATATTCAGTGACATTTAGTTTATGTCCTTTGTGACTGATTAGAGCAGCATTTCTTCTATATGGTGTTATAGTGCAGATTTTAAAACTTTTTAACGTATAGGTACAAGTATAACTCTTAAATTTATCCCATTCTTCTTCTTCTTCTACTTCTACTTCTACTTCTTCTTCTTCTTCTTCTTCTTCTTCTTCTTCTTCTTCTTCTTCTTCTTCTTCTTCTTCTTCTTCTTCTTCTTCTTCTTCTTCTTCTTCTTCTTCTTCTTCTTCTTCATCTCTGCCACCTCCTCTTCACCCTCCGCCACCTTCTCTTCACCCTCTGCCACCTCCTCTTCACCCTCCGCCACCCCCTTCACCTGCCTCCACCTTCTCAACACCATCCACCACCTCCCCGTCACCTTCTCCGCCACTTCCCCTTCACCCTCCGCCACCTCCCCTTCACACTCCGCCACCTCACCTTCACACTCCGCCACCTCCCCTTCACACTCCGCCACTCCTCTTCACCCTCCGCCACTCCTCTTCACCCTCCACCACCTCCTCTTCACTCTCCGCCACCTCGTCGACCTCCGCCACCTCCTCTTCGCCCTCCACCACCTCCTCTTCGCCCTCCACCACCTCCTCTTCACCCTCCGCGACCTTTTCTTCACCCTCCGCCACATCCCCTTCTCCCTCCGCCACCTCATTATCATCAAAGGACTGGTGTTGAAGTTATTTGATCATGTCATCCCACTGTGTCCTACATTCAACACTTCTCGGCATCTCGGCACGAGAGCCTAGATCAGAAGTTCCCAAACCACGGCCCGCGGGCCACTTGTGGCCCGCCAGCTGTCAGAAAGTGGCACTCGAGACCTGGTTATTTAATATATTATATTTTAATAATTTAATAAATGCACTCGGAGCGCCCCGTCAGCGTGCGATAATTTACTCTGCTTATGGTTGTTATGCTCAGATATTATCGAATGCGCCTGTTCATTTCGCAAACAAAACGTGATGAAGTTCCCATATCCCAGCCTTGTCGACCAATTAGAGTGGGCAAGACGCCATGATGTCATCTGTTACAACTGTTTAGCAGAGTCGGTAGTATTGTGTTGAAATTAGATGTTTTAAAATAAAAATTTATCGTTAAAGCTTATAAACATGAGTGTGGAAAATCTAAAATCAATGGTAAAAAGCGAAAATGTGAAGACGATGCTTGTCGTGAAATCAACTAAGATTGGGCGGAGAAATTTATGTTTATGCCTAGCCGTAGTGGTAAACCAGGTTGCTTAATTTTCGGATTTTGTGTTTCTGTTACCAAAAAAAAAAAAAAAAAAAAAAAAAAAAAAAAAAAAAAAAAAAAAATAATCTGGAACGACACTTCACGACCACACATTCAGACATAAATACTCAATATCTGATCAATTCAGTGTTACGAAAAGATTTCATAGCTAAAAAAGAAAGTTCTGTGACAAGGTAGCAGTCATTTTTCACCAAGGCTAACGAACGGAGCAAGAGTGCTGTTGTTGCGTCGTACGAAGTCGCTCTTCTGTTGGCTCGGAAAAAGAAGCGACTATTACCTGTGGAACAATTTGAACACTTGCCATCATTCTCCCAGAGATATATTTGTCGTTTTGGTTCGACTCACAGATGCGAGCGGTCATTTCCCGCAATGACCGTTTAAAAAAAAAAGGCAACTTTCCAGACTCACCGATAGTAACTTAGCTGGGCTTAAGACTGGGAGATACGAAGTGTCAGACATTGTTAGTACCTTTGGTAAGGATTACTGTCACGCTCTTTTCAGGGCACATCCCCTACTGGTCCAAGCCTGACATCCAGCTCACGCCTGTGGCTCCTAGTAGCTGTCAGCATGCGACAGCGGCCACCTCCCTGGCAACAGCTGTGACAGGCTGGATAAACCAGGCGTAGGCGTCAAATTTACTGAACCTTCGTGTTTCCCAACCATTTCTGGAGCACCATCCGTTGTTAAGCCCGATAAGTTAAGTTGTAACGATTGATTGAATGATTGATTTAGGAATCTACATCACAGCATTCGGGGCATTCCCATAAGTGCTCCGTCCCCATCCTCAGCAGCCAGCGAAGAGTTCCAACACTAATAGTTGTAACGAAAAGCGATTCAATGTCGATGTAACTGCCTCTAAAAGGTCTCGTGACTTAGTAGTGTCCTTAAGTGGATAGAGTGCCGCTAATTCTTCTGTCCTTTTATAAATGGACATCAACACCCCTGATAAAAATTGCCAGTTGGGCAGTATCTACCATATCTGTGCTTTCATCCAATGTTAGAGCATTGTCAGGGTCTTAAACTTGGCTCGCTAACCTAACACATGTGAGACAGTACAAGTACAACGTGATTTGACGTAAGACTCAACGACACACCGTTCTATGGATTTATTCACATATCAAATACAGAACGATGATCACAACAATATATATGTAATACTTCAATACACTTACATCTACCATACAGCTCACAAGTCTAACACTCAGGATGTTCAGACACTCGACTTTCAGCACAGAAAACCACACAACGCCTTTCTCTCATCATGCGTCCGTCCAAGTCCGTGTCCCAGAGCTGTCTGCCGCTAGTTCGCCACTTGCCTCCCACCTCAGGTGGCTTCACGAGGCATGCGTGCTTTTAGCGTCGTCCTGGCCTGACCGCTGGTCGTTCGTCAGCCAGCAATCTTGCAGGCCGGTAAATACCACTCGCCTGCTGGGAGCTAAGTCGCCTGGCGGGCGTAACGATGTCACTGCATCACTGTACCCTTTCTGGACTCTGACATGCTCCCCCGGCAAATTCATGAAAGATGTCATCTTTCGTGTATAATATATGTACATACTGGGTTAATATTCTAACCTTGTCAGAGTCTACCCTTCTGTTGTTATATACCTTAGTATCAAAATACAAATAAATACACATATGCCATAGAAATATATAAGAAATGGAAGTTGCATTCAACGACATGTGGTGTTCAACCTTTAACACATGTCAGGTTTCATCCTCTCGATGGCTGATTACCTCAATTGCATTAATGACCCAGTCAGATCGGTAGTACCAGCTTCACGCATCTACCTCGCAGCATTCAAAAAAAGAACGTAATAATATGGTTCTTGAAACAAAAACCATCTCGCTAGACTGAAATACGGCTTTATATAAGTCGCATAAAACGCTCAAACCCTGACCTTATTTGGCCAGTAGCTCTTGTGTTGGTCTGCAATGTCGGCAACCCTCTGCCATGCCCAGTAGATGGCTACCTGTTGTGTCAACAATCTGGCAAACACATGGCTATTTATACGCAACACATTACTGCATACATTTCAAATTATGGCCCTTTGTGAATGTTGTAATAACAAATACATGAAAGGGGAATAATTTTCACGTTAATGAAATACAATAATTTACAATAATTAGCCTATTTCTTAGCGTCATCGCTTGACGTTTCTTCATATTAACGAAAAAAAGTCGGTAATATGAATACATTAATCAAGATATGATTCTAAGATTACACTACTTAAATATATAAACACACAATTCGTGTATTTAACTTTGTTGATTCCTAAAGATTTTAGAATCGTCATAGATTTTTAAACTTTTATTTGTCGTCTGCTAATTTTGCTCTAAATTTCTAACTAATCCGGAAGTACACACGAAAACTAAAATCAGCTGATGTTTAAGCTTGCAGAACACACTTGTTCCGGTCTGATGTAGTTACGGAAAGTACCATGTTCTCACAGTTCATGTGGTGGATGTTTCACTACAAAACCTTCTGGATTACGATTGACTGTTCATGTGTTGGATGTTTCACTACCGAACATTATGGATTTCGGTTCACTGCAATGGTGTAGCTGTCACTGTTTAGTTTACACGTTCACACACGTCTTTAAAATATCCCTGGAATGTTCCACACGCAGATGTCACTGCCAAATTGGATAGTTCGCTTACGGTAAGTTTTTGAGCGAATGTGACACTGTTCTTGTTCTTGGTATATACAATTAATAAAGTTCGCTTTCTACCACACACTACACAATTATACACGACAATCACTACATGAATTAGTAAAATAAGAATACTATATATAATGGGAGTAACCCCTATCACATTATTGTAGACATTGCACAGCTTTTTGTGAATGGAAAAAATTATTCACTTATAAATGGCTGTGTCGGTCTGAGTGTATTTGTACACACTGCACTCAGACATTGGTGCTTACTGGGTCGGTCGGACAACGGGACAAAAGATCGGCAATTGAATTGGATCTGCCTGGGATATGTCGAACCTCAAAGCTATAATCTTGAAGTTTCAAAGACCAGCGCGCTACCATATGGTTTGACGGTACACCTGAATTTATAAATCGTAACGGGCTGCTGTTAGATTCCACGATGAAATGGCGTCCTAGAAGAAATCTGGACAATTTTGTTATACCCACCACTAAAGCTAGGGCTTCCAATTGAGGGATAGACCATGCCCGTTCTCTGGGCTTTAGTTTCCTTGATACGAAGTACACTGGATGGAGGATGTTATTGTACTCTTGCAACAAGACTGCTCCAATCGCCACGGAGCTAGCATCTGTACGCAATCTGAAAGGTAAATGGAGGTTGGGCAATTTCAGGATGAGATTATTTGAACTATTATCAGAAAAACATGCTATTACTTTATGGAATGCAATTTTTAGGCATTCATTGTGTACAATTTTATCTGATTTATCTTTTGTTAGTAAATTAGTAAACACTTCGGTCAGTTCGGAAAAATCAGGAATGAACTGCCGGTAATAGTTTATCAGTCCCAACAAACTTCTGACTTGTTTTTTTGTAGTCGGAAGTGAGAGTTTTAGTATCTTGGACACAATGTTATCGTCTGTCATGACAAAGCCGTTGGATATTTTGTACCCCAAGAAAGATATTTCCTGGTAGGCTATGTCTACTTTCGCAGGCTTTACTGTCAGTCCGTGCTGTCTAATACGTTCAAATGTCTGTTCTAACGTCTTAATGTGCTCTGTCATTGTCTCTGTGTGAACACAGATGTCGTCGATATAGCAAATTATGTTAGGAATGTCTACAAGAAGAAGTCGTGTCATACGTACGAAGGTGGCTGGGGCATTGACTAGCCCAAATGGAAGTTTGCACCATTCGTACAGTCCCCACGGTGTGGCAAATGCTGTCAGATGTCTGCTCTGTTCGTCTACTTCTATCTGATAATATCCTTTAGTCATATCTATCTTCGTGAAGAACCTAGCGTCTGTCAGTTCTGTCAGAAGATCGTCAGCGTTTGCCATTGGCTCCAAATCTAGAACAGTTATTTTATTTAGCTTTCGATAGTCGATACACAGTCTTATTGTATTGTCCTTTTTGCGTATTATGACCATTGGAGATGAGAAGTCTGATTGGGATCGTCTTATGATGTTGTTTTTCTCTAAGTTGATGATCTCCTGATGTAAATGTTCTTTGTAATGTAATGGAATGGTGTATGGTCTGCATCTTATGTTTGTGTTTGATGTGAGTGTGATATGATGCTGTACTAATTCTGTTTGTCCTGGGTTGTTGGAAAAGATGGTGTTGTACTGTTGTATTAGCTGTTTGCAACTGTTTGTCTCTGCTTGAGTTAACTTTGGATTGATTTTGATCTCCTTCAAGCAGTTTGTCGTGTCTAATGCAGGTGTTGGAATCTCGTCACTAGCATCGTCGTCTTCGTGATCTATTATCACTGTACAAGCTGTCGTATCGTCTTGTTCGTTGTCGCTGTTGTGGTAAGGTCTTAGCATATTTATGTGAAATATTTTGTTTGTCTTTTATTTAGATTTTGTAGTCTACAGGTGAAATCTGTCTCGTCACTTTAAAAGGTCCCTGCCAAGAATCAGTCAATAAGTGTCTGTCACTTGGTAGTAGATTCAAAAGGCAAGATAATCGTCCATCACGGATATGTGAATGGCAAGTCTGCTACAGTCCTTCGTGATACGGGCAGTTCACTCATTGGTCTGAAGAGAACGTTCATAATGCCTACAGACTATACAGGCAGGCACGTAACATGCAGAACATTCTCAGGCAATATTGAGAAATACCCACCAGCATGGGCATATATTGAAACACCTTTCCTCACTGGGAAAGTAAAGTGCGCTGCATTAACAAACCCAGTGTGTGATGTAATTATTGGAAATTTACCAGAGGTGAATGATAAACCTCATGACATAACATCTATGTGTATTGATGATAACATAACATCACCATCCAATGTCATCATTGAAAATGTCACACCACCTATTGATTGTATGGTAGCTAATGTAGCACTAACATCTCATGACATCATTGATAACATTGTTCCATCACCATCTGATATCATTGAATGTGTGAACGCAGTAACTAGATCTACTGCTAGAATGCTAGAAATATAAACTCGGATGCTCGACTTTTCAAATTATCTTCGATGTTATTCAATGTCATCCATACGCCTAGTATGGCGAGACAGACTTATTTTTGAGAAATCCCTCTTCTTTTATGGACACAATTTCAACGACGCTATCCAAACATTCCTTAACAATTTCACCACCTGAAAATGGCTGAGATTTGTGTGCTAGTATCATGGCTACTGCATAACTAGATAGTGCATAGCATGTTGACTCTGAACCTGCTGTAGTAAATATCTTTTGTTGTGCAGAATTATTTTTTTTTAAAGTCATTCACTAGGTCTTGTTGAAATTGCCCATTGTATTTATCAAACTTATTTGCATGTTTAGTCTCATAGTGCCGTTTGATGTTATACTCTTTCAAAACAGAAACAGATTCGTTGCATATCAAGCGTATGGGCTTTGTTTTAATTTCCACGAAAAAATAGTTTATAGTCTTGAAAACATCTTGATTCTTCTGTGATTCTTCTCTTTTGTGGTTCATCATCTTTACTAGTTGACGCCATGGTAGGTCTTCGTTTTTAACTGAGAAAAAATAAAACACCACAAATAATTCTAATTAATTATAGTTAATTAATTTAAATTACATGAATAAAACGTTTTAGGGTTTACTTACCAATAGAATCGATATGGTAGACAGGATACTTGGTTAAAGTAGTTTGAACTCTTATTATAAATATGATAAATATTAATGTTAACGTCGATCGCAACATCTCCCCAGACGCAGTTTTGATAATAGAACGAAACTACAGAATAACACGGAACTTTGTCAAGCTGGGCTGACAGTAGTTATAAGTGTGATCCCGATAGCGTTGCGAGCTTCCCGAAGACGCCGAATACCACAGAACATATATATCAGAAGCTGAAGTCACATATTAAATTTTATCAACACCTAGCGTTGGACAAAGAACTAAGTAACCTTGAGTGTCAAATAACGGGATATTTGAAATAGCTAACATCTATGAATTTTCCTGAAAATGCGGGATATTTAAAATAGCTCAAAACCAGTGATTCCCCCACCCCCAACCCCCCCCCCCCCACCACCACCACCACCCCCCCCCCCCCCCACCACCCCAAAAAAATGCGAGATATTTCAATTTCTCTCGGCTGTAATGTAAAAATATATGATGCGAACGACTCATGATGTAATGTTCCTTTAGTGATATGTTCAATAAAGTTAACATTTACGTTCACTTGACCTAGCTCCGCGGGTCGCAACATGACTCCCGGCGGGCCGCATGCTGGCCACCCCTGCTTTACGTGGACGAATTAACGTATCGAGTGTGAATTGTGCTGTCTACATTTAGTAGAGCATACTACATACATCTGGCAACTCTATCGTTTGTAAGTTGTGCATATTTGACCCATGTGAAAGTAGCACATTATTTTACTTTGTTGTTGTTATCGTGATGTCGGATGACTTTCTGGGACTGAAAGAGAATAGTTCATGAATACTATAGTAAAACATCATCTGTTGAAGTTATTCCTATTGACGTCAGATGAGTTTTATTTTCCCCATGTCAAAAACACAATATTCATGGTGTAATTAGCACGTTTCAACAAGCCTTGCTCACAAAAACCATTTACGCAAGTATTTTTTTTTCTTTCAGTGCATTGACATCTTCTGCCCTTTATCGCCCAGTCAGGCCAACTCATTCCACTGCCATCTGCTGTCCTTTATTACCAAATAGGCCAAATCATTCAAAGTCGTTCTTTCTTTTGCGATCTCTTGCACCACACTTGCTCACTTACTTGGAAAAAGTAGGTGTTCATGCCCCGTTCAACTGTCTGTATGTTGACGTGTTATAATTCGGGACCTTGTAGTGTTTCTTTTCTGCTTTTGCTTTCGGAAATGGTGCTGCTTATTTCGCTTCCTATTTTCTGTGTTTCTAGGCTTGGCGTGGTCTTCTTCTTTGTTGCTTTCTTGTAATGTCTGGTCAGATTCACACGTTCCTAAGGCGTGGTTCCCACCTCTTTTCATTGTGGGTTTCTATCAGTGGTCTCTTTATGAAGATGATTCATTCCAAACCGAGCCAAGCCAAACCATCCAAGCCAAATCACCAAGCCAAATCAAACCAAGCCAAATCAAACCCACACACTTAAAATTCATTGAAATATTTATCAAAGCATCATCATCTGTTATGATCATTCGCATTGTAATAACTTGTGTTTCTTTCTGATACAGAAAATCCAGTATTGTAAGTGATGCACCAGAAAGGACAATTATGCTTAAGTAGCAACTGTAGAATCACATATAAGGATCAGTTTTTTAAATATCACTATTCAGGATATCCTCAAACAGCATGTTAATATTCATAATAATTGTAAAACTGTAGAATAAAATGTAATATCAGCAGTATAACTATGATTTTACAGTATTCCAAAAGTATATGTTTATTTCAACACTATGCCTACGTCCACAGCCCTTGGATAAAGGAAACCACCAGACTGACTAACCACAGATGCTTTGGACAAATACTAATGTAATATTTACACGTATATTTTAATAAAAACCTACGTTTATTGAAATACAAGATGGAAATTTTTTTTCCTGCGTTTCCATCCTGTTTCAGGATATTGCGGTCAACACCAGCATCTTTCAGCTGTATGTTGATTCCTAGGCTAGATTACGCTCATCAGCACGCCACGACTTTCTGAGCGACCGGCTGCATACTCTCATAAGTCACTGGCGCGACTCGAACCACTTCTAATTCTCGTGCGCTCACGTCAACCACGAGAGTATTCGGGATTAACGGACAAAGCTGCTAACACCTCGGCCAGGGAGCCGGCTACAAGTTGGAAATACATCGTGGAAATGAATCATTCCGAGTGCATAGCGGGGACTGAGACACGAGACTGTATAGGTTATGAAACTGTCTAGTTTATGAAACTGTCTGAGTTATGAAACTGTCTAGTTTATGAAACTGTCTGAGTTATGAAACTGTCTAGTTTATGAAACTGTCTGAGTTATGAAACTATCTAGTTTATGAAACTGTCTGAGTTATGAAACTGTCTAGTTTATGAAACTGTCCGAGTTATGAAACTTTCTAGTTTGTGAAATTGTCTGAGTTATGACACTGTCTAGTTTATGAAACTATCTGAGTTATGAAACTGTCTAGTTTATGAAACTGTCTAGTTTATGAAACTGTCTAGTTTATGAAACTGTCTGAGTTATGAAACTGTCTATTTTATGAAACTGTCTGAGTTATGAAACTGTCTATTTTATGAAATTGTCTGAGTTATTACATTTTCTAGTTTATGAAACTATTTGAGTTATTAAACTGGCTAGTTTATGAAACTGTTTGTGTTATTAAACTGTCTAGTTTATGAAACTATCTGAGTTATTAAGCTGGCTAGGTTATGAAACTGTCTAGTTTATGAAACTGTCTGAGTTATTACACTGTCGCGTTTATGAAATTGTCTGAGTTATTTCACTGTCTAGTTTATGAAACTATTTGAGTTATTAAACTGGCTAGTTTATGAAACTGTCTGAGTTATGAAACTGTCTGAGTTATGAAACTGTCTAGTTTATGAAACTGTCTGAGTTATGAAACTGTCTAGTTTATGACACTGTCTGAGTTATGAAACTGTCTAGTTTATGAAATTGTCTGAGTTATTACACTTTCTAGTTTATGAAACTATTTGAGTTATTAAACTGGCTAGTTTATGAAACTGTCTGTGTTACTAAACTGGCTAGTTTATGAAACTGTCTGAATTACGAAACTGCCTAGATGAAACTGTGTGTTATGAAACTGTCTAGTTTATGAAACTGTCTAGTTGATAAAACTGTTTAGTTTATGACTAACCACAGATGCTTTGGACACATACTAATGTAATATTTACACGTATCTTATATATAAAAGGCAATCTCCGTCTGTATGTCCGTATGTCCTTTATGCGTTCGCGAACGGCCCATCCGATTGAGATGAAATTTTCTACACGTCTTCCTTTCATTCCAGCGCAGCCAACTGTGATATTTTTTAAGTGTGAAATCGACTGCTTACTGAATATTATTTAATTTTCCATTTTTCATTATAATTTCCATACAGCAAGGGGACTTAACTCTGTAAAAGTTATTTCAAGGGGCATAACTTTTAATAACTTTTCTGTATAACTTATAGTCATATTGTTGCATCGTTTTCAAAGATTTATAAACTCTGTGTCTATAGTTATGTACCGGCATATGAGTTATAATAAATAATGATACAATCTTTAAGGCATTTTCAAAGTTTTCATAAAAATAATGCACAATGCATAACATTGTAACTTATCTTTTTATGCTTAAGAAGTTACTGTAGTCATGCAGGTGATTAGAAAGAGTTTTCATTAAAAATAATGGATGGTGTGTGGAAGGACATTCTTTTAAGTTACTTTTTTTGTTGTATGAATTTAATGAGACGCTACCCGCCAGGAGCTGGGCAAAGCCACGCCGGGTCAGATAGATAGACAGACCCACCTTTTCGCTGCAGTTGTCTACAGGCATATGCGTTAAAATCCTCCTCCTCCTCTCCCCTCCTCCTCCTACCCTCTTCCTCTTCCCCTCCCCCTCCTCCCTCCTCCTCCCTCTTTCTCCTCCTCTTCCTTCCTCCTCCTTCTCCCTCCTCCTCCCTCTTCCTCCTACCTCCTCGCCCTCCTCCCTCCTCCTAATCACTCCTCTTCCTTCCTCCTCCCTTCTCCTCCTCTCTCCTCCCACTCCCTCCTCCTCCCTCCTTCTAATTCTACGTCCTCCCCCTCATCCCTCCTCCCTCTTCTCCTCCTTCTTCCTCCCTCCTCCTCCTACCTCCTCCCCCTCCTCCTCCCTCTCCTCCTCCATCCTCCTCATCCCTCCTCCATCCTCATCCTCTCTCCTCCTCCCTCCTCCTCCCTCTACCTCCTCCCTCTACCTCCTCCCTCCTCCTCCCTCTATACCCCTCCTCCTCCTCCCTCTTCCTCCTCCTCCCTCTTCCTCCTCCTCCCTCTTCCTCCTCCTCCCTCCTCCTCCTCCCTCCTCCTCCTCCCTCCTCCTTCTCCTCCCTCCTATTTCTCCTCCCTCCTCCTTCTCCTCCCTCCTCCTTCTCCCTCTTCCTCCTCCCTCCTCCTCCCTCCTCCCTCCTTCTAATCACTCCTCTTCCTTCCTCCTCCCTTCTCCTCCTCTCTCCTCCTACTCCCTCCTCCTCCTACGTCCTCCCCCTCATCCCTCCTCCTCCTACCTCCTCCCCCTCCTCCTCTCTCCACCTCCCTCCTCCTCCCTCTTCCTCCTCCTCCCTCCTCATCCTTCCCTCCTTCTCCTCCCTCATCCTTCTCCCTCTTCCTCCTCCCTCCTACTCCCTCCACCTCCTCCCTCCGCCTCCTCCCTCCTCCTCCTCTCTCCTCCTCCTCCTCCTCTCTCCTCCTCCTCCCTCCTCCTCCATCTCCCTCCTCCTCCCTCCTCCTCCTCCCCCTGCGTTCTTCTCCTCCCTCCTTCTCCCTCCTCCTCCTTCTCCTTCCTCCTCCCTCCTCCTCCCCCTCCCTCTTCCACCTCCTACCCTCCTCCTCCTCCTCCTCGCTCCTCCTGCCTCCTCCTCCTGCCTCCTCCTCCTGCCTCCTCCTGCCTCCTCCTCCCTCCTCCCTTCTCCTACCTCCTCCTCCTCTCTCCTCCTCCTAATCCCTCCTCCTCCTTCCTTTTCCCTCCTCTTCCCTCCTCCTCCTTCCTCCTCCCTCCTCCTCCCTCCTTCTCCCTTCTCCTACCTCCTCCTCCTCTCTCCTCCTCCTAATCCCTCCTCCTCCCTCCTATTCCTCCCTACTCCTCCTCCTCCTCCTTCCTCCTCCCTCCTCTTCCCTCCTCCTCCTCTCTCCGCCTATCTCTTCCTCCCTCCTACTTCTCCCTCCTCCACCTCCCTCTTCCTCCTCCCAGCTCCTACTCCTCCTTTTCCTTCTTCTGCTGATGCTGCTGCCGCCGCTCCATTTACCCAAGTTAATTGTTGGGGAAGATGTAAAGATCTTTCAAGTGCTCTTTCTTATGCTTTTTGTAAGTTGGTCTTCGTTTATCTAAGGTTGTTCTAACTGCAACCAATAAATGATTAGACAGACAGACAGACAGACAGACAGACAGACAGACAGACAGACAGTCGGGAACGGGAACTTATATGACTACTTATATGAATTAAATGAGATGCTCGCCATCAGGGGCTGGGCGAAGCCTGGCCGGATCAGACAGACAGACAGACAGACAGACAGACAGACAGACAGACAGACAGACAGACATATAGACAGACAGACAGATAGATAGTCGGGAACGGGAACGGGAGCTTATATGACTACTTATATGAATTCAATGAGATGCTCCACACCAGGAGTTGGGCGAAGCCGGGCCGGGTCAGCTAGTATTTTAATAAAAACCTACGTTTATTGAAATACAAGTTGGAAATTTTTTTTTCCTGCGTTTCCATCCTGTTTCATGATATTGCGGTCAACACCAGCATCTTTCAGCTGTATGTTGATTCCTAGGCTAGATTACGCTCATCAGCACGCCACGACTTTCTGAGCGACCGGCTGCATACTCTCATAAGTCACTGGCGCGACTCGAACCACTTCTAATTCTCGTGCGCTCACGTCAACCACGAGAGTATTCGGGATTAACGAACAAAGCTGCTAACACCTCGGCCAGGGAGCAGGCTACAAGTTGGAAATACATCGTGGAAATGAATCATTCCGAGTGCATAGCGGGGACTGAGACACGAGACTGTATAGGTTATGAAACTGTCTAGTTTATGAAACTGTCTGAGTTATGAAACTGTCTAGTTTATGAAACTGTCTGAGTTATGAAACTGTCTAGTTTATGAAACTGTCTGAGTTATGAAACTGTCTAGTTTATGAAACTGTCTGAGTTATGAAACTATCTAGTTTATGAAACTGTCTAGTTTATGAAACTGTCTAGTTTATGAAACTGTCTAGTTTATGAAACTATCTGAGTTATGAAACTGTCTAGTTTATGAAACTGTCTAGTTTATGAAATTGTCTAGTTTATGAAACTGTCTAGTTTATGAAACTGTCTAGTTTATGAAACTGTCTAGTTTATGAAACTGTCTAGTTTATGAAACTGTCTAGTTTATGAAACTATCTGAGTTATGAAACTGTCTAAGTTGTGAAACTGTCTAGTTTATGAAAATGTCTTTCTTATGAAACTGTCTGGTTGTTAAACTGTCTGAGTTATGAAACTGTCTATTTTATGAAACTGTCTATTTTATGAAACTGTCTAGTTTATGAAGCTGTGTAGTTTATGAAACTGTCTGAGTTATGAAACTTTCTAGTTTATGAAACTGTCTGAGTTATGAAACTGTCTAGTTTATGAAAATGTCTGAGTTATGAAACTATCTAGTTTATAAAACTGTCTGAGTTATGAAACTGTCTAGTTTATGAAACTGTCTAGTGTATGAAATTGTCTAGTTTATGAAACTGTCTGAGTTATGAAACTGTCTAGTTTATGAAACTGTCTGAGTTATAAAACTGTCTAGTTTGTGAAATTGTCTGAGTTATGACACTGTCTAGTTTATGAAACTATCTGAGTTATGAAACTGTCTAGTTTATGAAACTATCTGAGTTATGTAAATGTATATGTTATGAAACTATCTGAGTTATGCAACTGTCTAGTTTATGAAACTGTCTAGTTTATGAAACTGTCTAGTTTATGAAACTGTCTGAGTTATGAAACTGTCTAGTTTTTGAAATTGTCTGAGTTATTACATTTTCTAGTTTATGAAACTATTTGAGTTATTAAACTGGCTAATTTATGAAACTGTCTGTGTTATTAAACTGTCTAGTTTATGAAACTATCTGAGTTATTAAGCTGGCTAGGTTATGAAACTGTCTAGTTTATGAAACTGTCTGAGTTATTACACTGTCTTGTTTATGAAAGTGTCTGAGTTATTACACTGTCTAGTTTATGAAACTATTTGAGTTATTAAACTGGCTAGTTTATGAAACTGTCTGAGTTATGAAACTGTCTAGTTTATGAAACTGTCTAGTTTATGAAACTGTCTGAGTTATGAAACTGTCTGAGTTATGAAACTGTCTGAGTTATGAAACTGTCTAGTTTATGAAACTGTCTGAGTTATGAAACTATCTATTTTATGAAACTGTCTGAGTTATGAAACTGTCTAGTTTATGAAACTGTCTGAGTTATGAAACTTTCTAGTTTGTGAAATTGTCTGTGTTATGACACTGTCTAGTTTATGAAACTATCTGAGTTATGAAACTGTCTAGTTTATGAAACTGTCTAGTTTATGAAACTGTCTAGTTTATGAAACTGTCTGAGTTATGAAACTGTCTATTTTATGAAACTGTCTGAGTTATGAAACTGTCTGGTTTATGAAATTGTCTGAGTTATTACATTTTCTAGTTTATGAAACTATTTGAGTTATTAAACTGGCTAGTTTATGAAACTGTTTGTGTTATTAAACTGTCTAGTTTATGAAACTATCTGAGTTATTAAGCTGGCTAGGTTATGAAACTGTCTAGTTTATGAAACTGTCTGAGTTATTACACTGTCGCGTTTATGAAATTGTCTGAGTTATTTCACTGTCTAGTTTATGAAACTATTTGAGTTATTAAACTGGCTAGTTTATGAAACTGTCTGAGTTATGAAACTGTCTGAGTTATGAAACTGTCTAGTTTATGAAACTGTCCGAGTTATGAAACTGTCTAGTTTATGACACTGTCTGAGTTATGAAACTGTCTAGTTTATGAAATTGTCTGAGTTATTACACTTTCTAGTTTATGAAACTATTTGAGTTATTAAACTGGCTAGTTTATGAAACTGTCTGTGTTATTAAACTGTCTAGTTTATGAAACTGTCTAGTTTATGAAACTATCTGAGTTATTAAACTGGCTAGTTTATGAAACTATCTGAGTTATTAAACTGGCTAGTTTATGAAACTGTCTGAATTACGAAACTGCCTAGATGAAACTGTGTGTTATGAAACTGTCTAGTTGATAAAACTGTTTAGTTTATGAAACTGTCTAGTTTATGAAACTGTCTAGGCCATGGACCTTCCTACGTTATGGAATTGTCTAGATTATGAAACTGTCCAGGCTATGGGAATGTATAGATTATGAAACTTTTTGTGTTAAGAAATTTATAGGTTGTAGCATTTTCTAGGCTGTGAAACTTTCTAGGTTAGGAAACTATGTCTATATTGTGAAACTGCCTAGACTATGGAGCTTTGTAGACGAAGAAACATTCTAGGTTATAAAAGTTTCTAATGAGGGATTGCTGAGGCGATAATCTGTTAGGGTCGGCATTGAATCTGTCCAAGGCTGCCACTGCCTCGAACTGGAGTCACGTGGGCAAAGACTAGTCTGGCTTCCGAGTGGAGGATTGCCGATGGTCTTCGCTGTTAATGAAGCCTGCTGAGGACTGCACGCTGCGAGACAACAAGAGACAACAATGCAAATATTTAACTCATTCATAATCGCAACGAATAAGCACACATAACAGAAGTGGTTAAAGCGACAACTATGCAACTATCAAGGAGAGAAGTTATCTGGGAAGGAAAACGTTAAGTGATCAAATGCCATGGGTTTAGTGGCAGTTACTATGCTTGCATTTATGTATGTGGTTCACGGCGGTTTGTACGTAGTCATCTAATTTATTAGCGACATAATTGTTTCTGGTGTAGTCATAATTATGTATAATGACTGTGGTATTACACGCGTGAGTGTGGGGGTGGTTGGGTGGGTGGGTGGATGTCGTACAAGATGGCTTTGACGATACTCATTGATTCTCATTTCTGTCTTTTACTCTCTCGATTCAACTCAGCGTTACATTTAGCTTCTTTTTGTGGAAACGTTTGGTCGTTACACGATCAACCTTGTGGCTTGTACGAGGGTAAGTTAATAAGTAAGTCACAAATGACTAAATAACTACACATGATAACAACTTGAAACTAGTTTATTTTTATACATAAATTGTCCCTTTATTTCTCAACATAATTTCCACCAACATTCATGCACTTATTCCATCGTTTTATCAGTCCTCCCAAACCGGCTGCACGGAACTGCGTGCTTTTTCTTCATTTACCAGCAATCCCACAGAACTGTGACTTACTTATTGACTCGCCCTCGTAACTTTTCGACCCAGTTATGCACCGCTTTACGGGACATACATTTGTCAGCATAAGCACAACTCACCTTGGCGGGAGATATTTCGCGAATGACGCCGACGTTGAATGTGACGTGAAAACGTGGTTTAGAAAACGATCTTTTAAAAAAGATTTCTCGTACAAGTAAAACACCCAGTGGATGTCAACATCGGCCGAATGGATAAGAGCACCCGTTCTTAAACTTCCAGTGCGCTGATGCTGAGGTAGCGGGTTCAACCCCTACACCGGTCAGTCGGACTAAAAATGTCGACTTCTCGTCCTTGACTTGAGGACTTAAATTACAAGTACCCTTGAAGTCGGAGCAGATTCGCTTGGTGGCGAGGGACACTGGTAATATTGAAAGCTAATCCACACGCGACAAATCAGTCCAGTGCACTAGAAATAATAACAGGTTCATGGACTACGCTCGAGTGTAAAGCGAGTGAACGTTAAAACAACAACAACCCTCCAACAGTTCAATAACATTGCCAACACTTGTGGACATACTCATAGTCTTCAGTGACATTATATGTGTGCAGTACACTTGGGTGGGATTAACTATGCAGCTAAATAAGTACGTAGTTGAGTAAATTAGGATACCAAGAGCACAGGTCGATCGGCACTGTCTCCATTGTGGAGAAGACACTTTATTGATTGACAGCGTGATCTTTGATGCCACCGACAGTGTCTCTTATTCTTCTGAGGACAACACATTTTGATCATGAAGACGCTGCATGTTTTCTATGCAATTCATTTCGCAACGCAATTTCCATCTCGTTGAGAAATGATACTATTCAAACAGCTTGTGTACCAGTTCACTACCACCCCCAGCCCCTCTCCCAAACCCTCAAATTCCTCCAGGGGGTAGTATTCGTCCTGGTTCAGAGGCACTTATCTAGGAGCAATACAATACGTTCTAACAGATGTTGTAACGTTTGATCGTACGTTGACAATTCAACGAGATAATATCGATCAGAGGTTTACATTGAACGGACAAGAAACGTTAATATTTCCGTGTGCAGTCCAACTATTCTAAAGAAAACCACTATTGGTATTGGTAAGGGAATGGTAGAAAGAATCCATAGCTCCGTGTACCTTAGAATGCTCACCTGGAGAAGCAATTCAAAAATGGAAGCGACTTTTAAAAGGACATGGTAGTAAGAACCATAGATCTATGCGCAACAGAACAAACTCTAGAAGAAGAACATCAAAAATAGAAGCAACTTTTAAACGGACATGGTAGAAAGAACCAAAGATCTATGCACAAGAGAACAAGCTCTAGAAGAAGAACATCAAAAGTAGTAGCGACTTTTAAAATTACACACAAGAATGGAAATGCGATGTTACGCTAGTAACAGTATTCCCCGTTTTATGACACCCATATTTAGATTGACCATTTGCTATCTGGTTTTTAATGCCTGATCTTGGCAGATCATCATTTACGATCTCCCGCTTCTGTTTGAGCTATCTTCATTTATTGGTTCGAAAACGGAGGATCATTATGGTAGCAGTTGAAGCAGTTAATGTATTGACTATTCCCAACGCTTTAATTGTCTGTAAACTTGGACTCGTGTAAATTTTCTGTCTGGCACATTGTTTTTGCGTTCGCTGTGGCTAAGGGCTTGCGAACGCGGTTTGTGAGCTCGTATACCCGGGTCCAAAACATGGCGGTGCTGGTTTTTTCGAAAAAGGTATAGGAGCCGGTCGTTCAGAAAGCAATGGCAAATTGCTGAACGTAAAATTTGCCCAGGAATCACGAACAGCGAAAATGCTGGGGTTGACTGCTACGTCCTGTGGAGGACATGCAACTTAATTTTTGAAAGCAATGGCAAACTACTGAACGTAAAATTTGCCCAGGAATCACGAACAGCGAAAATGCTGGGGTTGACTGCTGCGTCCTGTGGAGGACATGCAACTTAATAATGCTTTGAACTCAAGAGTAGTCCATACACGTGCTACTACTTCTAGTGCTCTGGACTGATATTTTTGCCTGTGTATTAACTTTCCCTATTACGTGAGTCCCTCGCCACCAGGCTAACCCACTCTGACTTCTGAGGTACTTGTAATTTACGCCCTCAAGTCAAGGACGAAAAGTCAACATAATAGTCCAGCTGTCCAGTGTAGGGTTCGAAACCACTACTTCGGCACCAGCAGACTGGAATTTTAAGAGAAAATGCTCTTGCCCATTCGGTCATGGCGACCTCCAGTGTGTGGCACGTGATCTTTTCAGTCGGAATTTTCACACTCTTAAGTTTATAAAATTTAATGTCATATTTGACACGTTTTGCACTTTTGTCCTATGACATTTGTTACTTATGATGTATTCTGTATCACTACATTTGACACTTATTGTGTATTCTGCGTCGCCATATTTGACTTGATGTGTCTTCGGTATTATCACATTTGACACTCATTCTGTTCTGCAGCATCAGATTTTTACAGTAATTGTGTCCTGTATAATCCTCTTTTGTTTGATTTCTTTCATCAACTTTCTTTTCATTCTCAGTGTTTCTAGAATCTCTGTATTTTATTGTTTTTGTTTCCATGAAATACGACATATTCGTCTGTATATCCACATCTCCAGTGCCTCTATTCGTCTTTCTAGTTGATTGTTTAATGTCCAGGCCTCCGCGCCATACAATAGTGTTGAATATACGTAGCATTTGATAGTTCTCAATTTTTAATGCGTTGTTAATCTCTCAAGATGTTAATACTGATTTCATGCTGCTGAAAGCATTTGTGGCCATTCATATTATCTTTTTGATTTCTATTTCACTTCTGCCATCATCTGTTATAACATGTCTACGATCTCCCCCGATGTGTCTCCACCTTGCCGTGGTGGGGGAGCTTGAGTGTCCCACTGACCCCAAGCGCTATGCCGATGGATATTAACTACATATTGGACAGCTCTTGGGATAGGGACCAGACTAAAAGAGACACAACCTGCTGCTCTGCAGATAGACTGAGGATAGCAGTCTACATCAGGCGAACGATGCCAATAATCTGTCTGGACACAACCTCTAAGGCTCTCAGCCGAGGGGTATGGCTGAACGTCTCTTAGCCATAAACCCTCGGACGTGAGAGCCTGGCCGACACATACCTACATCAAAATTGAGGTGAGGTGCTGAGCACGCTACATGCTTGATGCAGATACTCGTTCGGTGGCTCTTAGCTGGGGGATATGAGGGATCCCCGGATGAGAGGGCCTGGCCGTTTCTCGCCCACAGACGCACGGAGGTAAGGTGCTGAGCCGGCAGCACATGTAGCCTACCTCGTGAGCGAGTACTCACGGTGGAAAACACGGTGGTCGCACGTTCCGATGAAAATCTTTAACGGTACTCATGGAGTGAGTGCAGTCAAAGGTGAAAAATTGTCTCGTTGACACTAAATGGAACGCTTGGCTTGCGAATCCATTACGTGGCAGCCCGAAGCAAAAGCTTGCTGTGTGGAAGTCGAAATAAGAGTCTAACTTGTCTCGAAACCCGAGGAAGGCTAACCTCATTAAAAATGCCCGCTGAAGTCGGAAGTGCCAGCCTACGGGCGGCAAAATAAAAATGGCACTACGCAATTACGTCCGAGTGAAATGTCTTTCGTGACCGGAAAAGCTCTAACTAGTCTTCCCTCGTGCTAGGAAAATCTACCTAGTTTCCGAATGCCGCTCTTGTTCGGAACAGCTCTGACTAGGTAGTTTTCCGAATGTCCGTCGTGCCTGGAACAGCTCTGATGGGCACAACGACAAAGCACATGTCCGAAACGAAAACTCGCTGAGTGGATACTGTCTGCAGACCGGTCTGTTTTGTGCGGGAACGGCCCGGGGCGAACGAAATGCCCAATATATTGAAGTGAGGATTTAAAGCAGCCATAAGCACGACGTGACGATTCCCTCGGTCAGCCCAGCACCAGGGCGCTATGTGTCGGCCCTGCAATTATGGAAGCCTCCCTGGATGACGGAAAATGCTATGGACTGTCCCTGCCTTCCCTTGAGGGATGATCGAAGTCTTCGACTGTTCTAACTTGACCAGCTGGCATGTGGACGGTACCACAAAAGTGAGAGTCTCCCAGGAATGCTAACCTGGTCAAAACAGCATGCTAAAAGTCGGATGTGTTGGCCTGAGGGTTTCGACCTAAGGGTGCCTAACTAGACACACCGCAATCACATCTGAAAAAACACTCCGGATGAACGCAAAGAAGAAGAAATGTCTACGATAGGAGAAACTTGTTACTCCCCTCTGCATAGCAACTACACACTAGTTACATGTAACTGCACATTAAATAGCCAAAAAATACATCACCTAAAGACTCTCTCCCTAACAACATACCTCCAACATGAAATTATGATAAGAAGATAGGCGAGGCCAAAAAAAAATAAAAATCCTTCAGAAGGCTGAAGACACTCGTCACGGAATGGATGTCTGGTGTGAGAGGAAATGCAGGATTTGTCAGGTCGGAATTCCATTAGCAAATTAAATGTTTGTATATCGTCATTCCCCGGAGGAAATATCTAGAAAATGAAGAGACCATATTTGCCAGTGGAACCTGAAATTCATGTTCGGCTATGAGAGATTGTTAGATTTGCTGACAGTTGGCAGATATGTTTTTATAACATGGCCATTAGCGATGGGTGAACAGCTTTATAAATCTATTTCTCAAGAGCCTATTACCAAAGAATTCCAAACGTTCAGTGCTTCTGCGAAAATGAAATCTTAGCATAGATTTGGCAGGCGTGGGCGCGAGCGCGCATGCGCGCGTACACACACACACACACACTCAACTCTCCCTCCCCCCTCTCTCTCTCCCTCTCCCTCTCTCTCTCTCCCTCTCTCTCTCTCTCTCTCTCTCTCTCTCTCTCTCTCTCTCTCTCTCTCTCTCTCTCTCTCTCTCTCTCTCGCTGTCTCTCATTATATTCTCATGCTGTAACCCGGAACGTGAGTACAAGGGGTGTTATGACGGAAGTATCGTTAATCAGAGTGCTTCACTGCTCTGTCCTGACAATGCGCACAATTGTGGACATACTACATCCCATCAACTTCATTGTTCCGCGTTCGCTCGCTTTGAACTCAAGCGTAGTCCATACGCCTGCTACTATTTCTAGTTGACTGGACTAATTTTGTGTATGGATTAGCTTTTTCTATTACCAGTATCCCTCGCCATCAGGCGAATCCACTCTGTCTTCTGTGGTACTTGTAATTTACGTCCCTAAGTTAAGGACGAGAAGTCAACATGCAGTATTTGTCCAACTGACCGGTGTAGGGTTGAACCTGCTATTCCAGCATCAGCGCACGGGAAGTTTAAGAGCGAGCGCTCGTATCCATTCGGGAATGCGAACCTCCTGCCAACTGTTTCATGGTGTCTGTCCAGTATTGTCTCTACATTCCTCTTATTCGTTTGCCCTCAGCTGTTCCCTACAGGTTTGCCTTGAAGAGCGTCTCATGACTGTGACGTGCTCAAGCCAAGCGAGCTTTAGACCACTGATAAAACTGGTACCCGGTGGCCTGTATATATGCTTACTTTGCCTCTAACATGGGAACACATGTCAATTTTACACATCCTCTTCGATACCAATTCGAATCCATGACCAGCGGGTCATCAGGTAAGCATTTAGCCATAACCCTACCGCAACTCGCAGTGTGTGTGCGTGCATGCGCGCGCGCGTTTTTTTTTTTTTTAAACTGCTTTTTTTCATATCCTATTTACAGGACATCGCTGTCAACGCCAGCATTTTACTGTTATTGTTGATGTCCTGGCATGTTTACGTTCAGTAGTTTGTCATTGCTTTCTGAACGACCGGCTCCCATACCAACTCGTTAAAACCCAGCACAACGCGGTCTGCTGCCAGATCGGTCGCTACTGTGTTTCGAACGCGGGTAAGCGGGTTTACGAATCGCGTCCTTAAGGCCTTCGCCACGGGGACCCGCTTTTAACTACTGGCCAATATATTATCTTTAACCCATCAACATAAAACATCATTATTAACCTACGCAGATTTTAAGGCATTGCTAAATAATGTCTAACGCAAGAAATGTTACTAATAATGCAAATATTTTTTTAACAGAAAGCATTTGCCATCGCTCACATGCGACATCCTAACACAGAACAAAGCGCAATGAACTATTTATTGTCAGCCAGACCGACATCAGATCTGCCGAATCACCAGATCTTATTGGAAATGCAGATGCCTGCCCCCCCCCCCCCCCCCCCCCCCCCCCGCCCCTTAGAAAGAACAGGACGTGTATTGTGTTGGCTTAAAGGAACGTAAATCCGACAAGCACAATACTTTACTGGCGGGTGGAAGCCAACAATAAAATACACGCTATCGGTTTCTCGGTCTCTAATTCTACGCCACATTCTCTCACAGACGTGCGTGCATTGGAGAAACTTTGTGTGTGTGTTTTTTTTTTTTTAATAGAATATCCATCGCAGATAATTATTATCACATTACGTGTGAAAAGGTCATCAGGACAATGCCCGTTGATTAATACAGGTATGTTTTTATTCGCTAGCCCACTGTCGTCTTCTTCCTTGCGATCACCTTTGTTCATCATAATCATGTGCCCAGCCAACCGGTGTACGCGCTTTTGTCTTTCCACAGATCTCGGTTCTTGGTGTTCTGGATCAGTTCTGCCGATGATATTCCTCCATACAACCGTCTCAGTCCATCGAACATAGTATCACTTGGTCTGTACCTATCACTTTTCCCGCTGATCATTCCAGTCGTCACAATGTTCTTCAATGCCTCTCTTCTCATCACATAACCAAAGAATGATATTTGTCTCTTTCTTTTGTGTATAATTTTCTAGTTTCATCAGCCTCTTCCTTGCAAGCATTGCTAGTTACGCAGGCCGCCCAAGGTATTCGAAACATTGTACTGAGCTGAAGAAAGACAATGGTCGGACATAATAAGATAACTTCAACACCAGTCTTCAGATGCATTGACCTGATGATGAAGTTGAATTTCATTCATTCTGTACTAAGGAACGCACCATGTATTTAATGGAAACTCAGTACAAGATATGCTCTTCTCAACTCCTGCTGCTGCATAAAATTGTTGCATTAATCAAGAGTGTCTTATTGTCCTATTCTTCTTCTTCTTCTTCTTCTTCTTCTTCTTCTTCTTCTTCTTCTTCTTCTTCTTCTTCTTCTTCTTCTTCTTCTTCTTCTTCTTCTTCTTCTTCTTCTTCTTCTTCTTCTTACAATTTTTCCTTCCTTCCTTCCTTCCTTCCTTCCTTCCTTCCTTCCTTCCTTCCTTCCTTCCTTCCTTCCTTCCTTCCTTCCTTCCTTCCTTCCCCCTTCCCTCCCTCCCTCTTCTCCCCCTTCCGTCCTCCCTCTCTCCCCTCCACCTTCCCTCCCTCCCTCCCCTCCCCTTTCCTTCCTTCATCCCCTCCCCTTCCTTCCTTCCTTCCTCCCTTCCGCTTCTTCTCCTTCCCAATATAGCATAGACCTTCAACTAACTCAGCCAAGCCCTTTGTGGATTTTTTGACTATATGTTGGATTTTGCAGGTAAATCTTCAACATAACGGGTTATCCGGTCTACGCCAGCCTTCCTTAGTCACCTCTTACGACATACATAGTAGGTTAGTGTTACTATGCTGTGCTTTCCCCTATGGATCCTGGTTATACACGGGCGGTCTCACGGTGTAGGCGGACTAAAATAGTATGTACTTCCTCAGAACTTCATATCGATGTTTAACTGATCGTTCAATCACATGTCAACACAAAGGTTGCCAGAAATGACTTGTATAAACACGGTACTAGAATTCGAGCTATGTATTTTAACTAATCTGGACCTTAAAAGTTTCATCTACTGAAAGCACTCTACGTGGGGTTCGGTAAACGTGGGGCGGTTTCTGAGCTACTTACAATAGCCTATGGTATACTAAGAGTGCCGGGCTCCGTGGCGAAGACGTTACGAACGTGGTTAGTAATTCCGCTTACCTTCGTTCGAAACACAGCTGTGCGCGATTTGGCAGCAGACCGCGTTACGCTGGGTTTTAACGAATTGATATAAGAGCCGGTCGTTCAGAAAGCACTGGTAAACTACTGAACGGAAAGTTGCCAAGAGATCACAGCAGTAAAATGCTGGTGTTGACAAAAAAATACTAAGCGTAATGGCATAGTTAGGTACTTGATTCCAAACTCGACGAGTCGGGATAGCTCCGTGTCCATCTGTCTTAATCTACTGTCCAGGTCACTTGGCAGATAAACGACGAAGTGAGCTTGATCTCACAGGTTTAGGGACACACAGACAAGTAGTGAACATGCAGGCTGTTCTGCTCACAATATGTGACATGGACGTCTACTATTGACATAACCTAAGGACTGTATCCAGAGAAAGATAAAAGGAGGACGAACAAAATCTACATTACACCGGCATGCAAGAATATTAAGAATGATCAGGAACTGAATTGAATTGCTGCGAACAGGGGAAAGTGCTGATGATGCACCGGGTCACATACACAAGAAAGCCATCACTTCGGCGACAGAGGCAATCACGCGCTTTATCTTCTTAGATGTATGTCTCATAATCGTTTAAAGACACGTTATGGAACAGAAGGGAACAGTTGGGGAAAACGGTGACAATGAAGGAAGAGAAAACCCTGGACTTATAACATGATAGAGTGGATATTTTGTAGTATTTACACACTCGTGTCGTTAGCCGGGACAGAGAAAAGAATATAACTCGGAATATTGATGCTTTCATGATGATACTGATACTTTCCATGTTTTTTAGGAGATGAGATAAGCGAGATTGGACATATTATGAATGAGATTGAAATAAAACTCTTACCATGTTAAGAGTTTAGACAAACAAATGATTGTCCAGTGTTTTTGTTATTGGGGGTGAGGGGGGGGGGGGGGAGCGTTACCAAGCCGTTCACACAAGCACGCATGGATTCAACAGATATTACATGCATTTATATCATCATCATTATCATCATCATTATCATCATCATCACCATCATCATCATGTGCCATGCCAACTCTCGTAAGCGTTCAAGTCTCTCCACATATTTTGGTCTTTGGTGATCTGGATCAACTCTGTTGCTGACATTCCTCCATGCCACCGTCTCAGTCCCTCCAGCATCATTTCTCTTGGTCGGCCTCTGCCTCTCTTCTCCTCGATCTTTCCAATCGTCACGATGTTCTCCAATGCCTCTCTTCTCAAAACATGACCAAAGAAAGCTGTTTGTCTCTTTCTTATAGTCGTATATAATGTTCTAGTTTCATTAGCCTTTTCCAGACAATCGTCGTTAGTTACTCTGGCATTCTAAGGAATTCGCAACATTCGTCTTAGGAACCATATCTCTGTTGCTTCCAAGTTCTTCCTAATTTGTTCATTTACATTCCAAGATTCACTCCCACACAGCAAAACAGGTTCTATATAGCACTACAGCACTCTTACATTCAATGAGGGTGACTTATTGCATAAGATACTTTTCATTTTCTGAAATGCAGCTTTAGCTTGCCCTATTCTGTTCTTAATCTCTATTGCGCACCTTCCGTTTGATGTTACCAATGCCCCTATGTATTTAAAATTATCCACTTGGTTAAGAATTTTCCCTTCCTATGTCCATTTCACATGTTGGTGTCACAATTTTCTTTGATATCGCCATTGTTACTGTTTTCTTGATATTCAAGGAGAGTTATGTCTTTGCACTCTCTGTTATCACAATGTCCAACCATTTTTTTTAGGTCGCGTGCATTATCCGACACCAATACTGTACCATCTGCATAGCGTATAATGTTTATATTAAAACCTCCGATTAGTTTTCCTGGCTTCTCTGTGATATATCTCATTACTATTTTTAGTTATATAGCTGCAAATAAAGTCTTCATAATCGTCATCATAGAGCAAGTGTTTTCGAGAAAGTCTCTCTGCCGACCGACAGACCGATAGATTCTCGACCCCCCTTGCCTCGTGCATGTTCAAGCTTAAGGTATCTTCACTGCCTCACATCTATCTTCGAGCGCTTCGACCTTCTCCTCTAATTCCAGAAACCGTACTTTCCATCACTGTTCTTTCCAAACCACTGGCATTTATTATGGTCACATGTTTTTTGTTTTTGTTTCCGTGACTTGATGTTGTTTTAATATACTGTTTTCTTCCGTGTTCAGATCTTGCACATTGTTAGTATTTTTCTTCCTTATTGTTCACATTTAAGTTGAAAAGCTCCGATTTTCTTCTTTATTTAAAAGGTTAGTTGCATATTATTTTTTACAGGACGTCGCAGTCAACACCAGCATTTTTCCTGTTTGTGATCTCTTGGCAAGTTTACGTTCTGTAGTTTGTCATCGTTAATGACCACCACAATTATAACCAAAGCAACTATAGCAGGTTGAACGGGGTGGAACGTTTTATTTCTTTCTACAAATCGGATCGGATCGAACTTTAGTGATTGCTAAGCGGCTGACCGAGTGGTTAAAATGTTGCGTTCTCCTTTGGGAAACCAATGTTCAAATCCTAGGTAAGGTGTGGATATTTGTTTGCCGGGGGCAAAATGAAAAACCTAGCTTGCATTGTTCCCGGCGCCTGCACTAACCAGGGAGCCTTAATTCCTCAGGCCCAAGCTGTACCTGCCTTACACCGCAAGATACTATAGGCAGTAGGTGACAGTTTGTGACAGTGATTGCGGAAAGGTCTTTGACTCCCATCCGTATGTTGTTACAGGAAAGTTGATTGTTCTAAGATACAGTAAAAAATATGTTACTCTGTTTACTGTTCTTATGTCATAGGTTCTTGTTATTGTTAAACCTCAGCATTGCTATGGATCAGTCTCAATTGTTGTTGAGGATGGAGGCGAGAGTCGAGAGAGTGCCCGTTTACGGGCTTCGTGTATCGAGATTCCCATGGACTCTGCTATTCCTTCTGTCCGTCGTTTACGTGGTCGGCCTCTTCTCCTGCGTCCATTTGGTCTATACATCATTGCTTGTTGTGGTATACTGTTAGTTGGTAACCTAGTTACATGTCTTCTGACTTGCTGCCATTTAATAAAATCTGACTCTGCTATAACTCCCACTTTAGTCCTGATTTTTTTCACTTGTGATTTTATCTCTTCTTGATACATTTAGTATTCTTCTCAGGCATCTCATTTCTGTTGTTATGATTTTTCTTTTCTATTTTTCT
This sequence comes from Cepaea nemoralis, assembly GCA_014155875.1. Classification (NCBI taxonomy): domain Eukaryota; kingdom Metazoa; phylum Mollusca; class Gastropoda; order Stylommatophora; family Helicidae; genus Cepaea; species Cepaea nemoralis. The sequence goes on along the minus strand of JACEFZ010003735.1, from coordinate 138,809 downwards.
GTCATTGTCCAGATTTGTCATTGGTAGCACAGAGTTGGTAGGAAGATTGTGTTGTAGGGTGCTTTCTTTGTAGCTATTGATACATGTTTATTCTTTAGTATTGGTGCCATGTAATGTTTATGGCATTGACAATTTCTTCAGTGATTTGTGGTCTGTAGACATTGTTATTATTGTAGTTTGGTCTGTGGACATTATTATTATTATTATTAATAAAGTTAAGACAACAGATGTCAATCTTCAGTCTTTTGACAGTCAGAATTCAGTCTAATCTCTAGCACTGTTTGAGTGGAGGACCGTGTCAACTGCAATTATACGATAGAGTCACGGTGAGAATATTTGGAACATGTACGTTCTTCTGGGTCACTTAAGTGTATCTGCCGCACCTTGGAAAATAGATTCAACGAGCTCTCTGAACGTGCCTCTGTCTCCGACCCTCTGTCTCTGTGTGTGTGTATGTGTGTGTGTGTGTGTGTGTGTGTGTGTGTGTGTGTGTCTCTCTCTCTCTCTCTCTCTCTCTCTCTCTCTCTCTCTCTCTGTCTGTCTGTCTGTCCGTCCGTTCGACCATCTGTCTGTTATTCATTCAATTAAATCGTCTGCCTCTCTGTGTCTGAATGCCTCTCTGTGTTTATCTTTCTCTCTCTTTCGTTCGTCTTCATATGAGAATACATGTATTTTTCTTAAGTATTGAAACGCTTGATCGTAATTATTATCTGTCTGTATGGCTAGCCGTCCGTCCGTCCATCTCATACACACTCACAGTATACATATTCTCTCTCTCTCTCTCTCTCTCTCTCTCTCTCTCTCTCTCTCTCTCTCTCAGTCGTATGTAATCTAAGACGTTTTTAAGACGTATGTAATCTAAGACACACACTTATATACTTACATATATACTCTCTCACACACACACACTCACTCACTCACTCACTCACTCACTCACTCACTCACTCACTCACTCACACACACACACACACACACACACCTTCATTCTTACACTCTCACTCCCTATCTCTTTCTCTGCGCGAGTCTGGCTTGTATTCCTAAAATAGTGCCTCCGCACTTCTCCGGCCTGTCTCTCTTCAGCGAAGGAGTCCAGATATAAACAGCTGTGGTATGGCTGGAAGTTGGGATTCTGCTTATTGATCACATAGACACCGATCAGGATAAAGACTGCCGAAACTTTAACGGACGCTGGAGACAAAGTAGTCTTTGTGAGCTGGTGAAGTCGAGAGTGCGCGCGTCCGTGTACAAGGTTGTTTTTTTTTTTTTTAAATATTAAAGTAGTTTGCTCAAGGCAACAGGATGATAATAGATTTGTGGACGACGGTAGAGACCTGGCGTGTTGGAGCTTAAGTGGGTGAAGGTTGGGGTAACCGCTGTTTAAAGAAGTGTCTGGAGCAGAAGAGAGAGAGAGAGAGAGAGAGAGAGAGAGAGAGAGAGAGAGAGAGAGAGAGAGAGAGAGAGAGAGAGAGAGAGAGGCTTGGAATTAACCGATCCAGTGCCAAACAAAAAATAGGTTTGAACCAAAAAGGGGTCACAATCACATGAAAAAAATATTGTAATGTACATTTCCATTCACTGAACATTGAAATTGCGAAAGGTACCGCGAGACGAAGCAAATAACACGTTGAATTTAATCACCATCATCATCAAATGCTCTGCCGGCTTGCGTAGGTGTCCATGTCTCTCCACAGATCGCGGTCTTTAGAGTTGTGGATCAACTCTGCGGATGACAGTCCTCCATACTACTGTCTCAGTCCATCAAGCGTCATTTCTCTTGGTCAGCCTCTCTTCCCCTTGATCTTTCCAGTTGTCACGATGTTCTCCAGTGCCACTCTTCTCATCACATGACCAAAGAAAGCCTCTTTCTTATTGTTGTATGCAATGTTCTAGTTTTATTAGCCTCTCTCAAACAATCGTAATAAGTTATTCTGTCAGTGCAAGAAATTCGCAACATTTGTCTCCTACCCTAACACGGCGATATAATGCCCTTGGGTCCAAATGGTAAGTCACATTTGGCGATATATTATCCTTCAGCACTGAATCAGTCAAGGTACCTCATTTCCTATTGCCTTCTGTTCTGTTACTGTAACACTGAATCAATCAATCAGGTGCCGTCTCCACAATGACGGTTGGCTGCAACGGCTCTCCAACACTGTCTGTCTCTCGCCTTGACTGTACATTCTGGCAGACTGATATTCGTCCATCTTTTGATGTTATCTTCTCACTTGTATCGTTGTCTACCTCATGCTCGCTTGCCATCAAACTTGCCCTCCAGTATGGTTTTTACAAGAGTGTTATGTCTTTTATTTCTTTCATCAACTCTCTTGTCATTCCCAGTTTTTCTAGAACCTCTGTATTTGATTGTTTCAGTTTCCATGAAATACGACATATTCTTCTGCATATCCACATCTCCAGGGCATCTATTCGACATTCTAGTTGCTTGTTCAATGTTCAGTTCTCCGCGCCATATAGTAGCGTTGAATATACGTAAAATTTGACAATTTTCATTTTAAAAATGTGTTGCTAATCTCTCTAGATGTTAATACTGATTGTATGCTGTTGAAAGCATTTTTGGCCAATCCAATTCTCTTTTTGATTTCTATTTCACTTCTGCCATCATCTGTTATTACAAGTCCAAGATAGAATAAGACTGCAGTAAGTCAGTTTTGGTGTTTTGAATGTGCTTACGTTCGCTGCATACAGCAAGTACATCACGTTTTTTGGGCAGCCTGAAACTGCTTGGATTGTGTTGGGAATGGCTGATCTATGTATGGTCGGGTGGAAGATGCATTATAGAGATAAGAACATAATTATAATAGTAGTTGTTTGCAAAGGCAAAGAATCCCATGGGCTGACACAAAACCAACGACCAAGTCCTACAAGAAACAAATGAAAACCGTAAGCTGATTAGAGAAATTTAACGTACACAGTCGAGATTTGTTGGGCATATTATGAGGTGAAATAAACTGGAGAACTTGGTGACAACAGGCAAGATTAATAGGAAAAGAGCAAAGGAAAGGCAGAGAGATAACTACCTGAATGGCTTGGCCACGTGGCATAATCGGGACAAGAAGCACAGAGTTGATCCACGACAGGTGATCATGTGAGATGGCAACTCTGACCGCCCACGCCTGTCAGCATGGACAGGATAGTGATGGCGATGAGTTGTTATGCAAGGTGGAAAGCATGTTAAGCAATAAAAAGCTGTTAATGGCAGTGAGTGAAAGTATTAAAATACTATACAGAGACTGTAGTGTCGTGTGAGTGTAGACATTGAACAACAAGCACGCATGCTTCAGAAGACTTTGTAGGCATGGTTTATTAACTGATTAACTGCCATAGAATGATTAATAGTCATAAGCGACTTTCCATATCTGCCATGGGTTATATACAGTATTTTTTCCCCCCTAAAACTACCTTTAATGTTTATGTAATATAGCATGTCTGCGAAACACCCCTACTTTTCATTTTCCGCCATCCAGTTTTGTTTCGCCCAAACCTACTTTTTATTTCGCCAAAACCTACTTTTTATTTCGACCAAACCTACTTTTTGTGTCGCCCAAACCTACTGTTTGTTTTGCACTGAATCTGTAAAAGCGATATTACAATAGTTTGTGCAGTTTACAATTGTTTGACATTGTCATATAATACTATTTGAATATAGTGTTAATTTGCTGATAAAAACCCTGTAGCCAAAACGCTAAATTTTTATTTGAGACCCCATTCTTATAGAATTGTCCCTATCAATTTCTTGTGCGCCGCGTTCCTTTATTCATTGCATTGTTACAGCTTTACCACAGTTAACCCCACTTGATTTCCTCGTCTTGTGATATGCGTCCAGGATATTGATTACTTCCCGCTGATTTGTGTAATATGTTCCTTTTATGCCCCTTGTCATTGTTGGACCGTAATAACGTTACAGTTATCAGAAATAATCCATATTGCTGCTCGGATTTCGCTTATTCGCTTCTCCTTTCCATTGTGCAAACTTGGATGCAAGGAGTCTTAAAGTCTGGCTATTAGTTTTCTTGTAATTTCTCAGGTTCATACCATGGTATATCTCCAGGTTCTCCGACGATTTTGTTTTGTTGTATGTAAATGAACGTTTTGGCTGGACTTCCTCACAGTCGCATGCAGCCGTATTTGCACGAAGAAAAATCAGTGTGGTTTTCGTTAAGATTCACCGTCATTGCACACGGATATCTCCTTAAGTGCTGCAGTCTCCTACCATCAGAGATAATCTCAACACAGTGCACTAGCGCCGTTGCCACGGCCTGCGTCCAAATGTGTCTATACCATAATCGAAGATGCTATAAATATTACCTTTGTTATTATTACCTTTGGTTTCTCATTTTTAAATTTATGCTGAGCAGCGGCCCTTTTCTTTTAGAACTGACCATGTATTTTCAACGGGAGTATAGTTCACATATCTTTGCTTCATTGACCACACAAAGGCTGTCGATAAAGTAATCATGTCAACATGATGAAGAGACATGCAGATCTACAAATTGATGGGGAAGACCCTAGATTTGTAAAAACCACATATTGGAAACAAGAAGCTGCCATAAAGATTGATAATGAAGTAGGTTAATATCAGCCTATTAAGAGAGGTGTGCGACAGAGATGTGTAATGTCTCCGTATCTTTTTTCCCCCCATACAGTGGAACCTCGCTTAACGAGCACCTCTCATAACGAGTAATTCACATAAAGAGCAAAATAAATTGTAAAAAAAAATGATTCGCTGAACTAGTGACGTTTCACATAACGAGTGACGAGGGGAGGGGAAGGTCGGATTGTGCGCCTGCTTGGAAGAAGCTTTGGCCGGAGAGCGTTGTCGAATGTGACTTTGAGGGGTTTGAGACAGTACCTGTGGAGCCTGTAGTCAACGAGATTGTGTCTTTGGCCAAGATCATGGGACTGGAGGTGGATAACAAAGATATCGATGAGCCTGTGGAAGAGCATAGCCAAGAGCTGACCACGAAGAGCTTATGGGATTACATTGTGTTTCACAGCAACAAGTTTCGGAGGAGACTGTCCGAGGAGGAGGAGAAGGTAACAGCAAACCAACAATCTTCTGGCGCAATAAGAGAAATGCTGAAAACATGGGAAACTGTTGCATCGTACAATGAGAACCATCACTCTAATAAGGCAGTGACTATGAGAGCTACTAATTTATTTAATGATAATGCTGTGTCGCATTTCCACCAAATTCTGAAGCGTCGGCAAAAACAAATTTATCTAGACAGCTTTCTAGTAAAAAAAACAAGAATTAAGTATGTATTATAAATTGTAAATTAATTATTTCAATTGTTGTTTTCTACAAATCGAATTCTCATTCCAGGTTCGATCATTCCGCGATAGAAGAGGAAGATGAATCACACTCCTTAACAATGTATATATATAATTTTCTTTGTATAAACGTTATACAAAATATTTTGAGTATTTTTTCGGCATGGAACGCATTATCGTATTTTATATTAATTTGTATGGGGAAAACTGTTTCGCTTAACGAGTGTTTCTCGTTACGAGTAAGATTCTGGAACGAGTTAAGCGAGGTTATACTGTACAGTGAAAATAGTTTGAGAGATTTAGAAGATAATCACCATTGTGACGGGGGGGGGGGGGGGGGGGGGGCGCATAATATCAGTAACATTAGGTATGCGGACGATACAGTATTGATTGCAGGCAATAAGCAGGAGCTGCAACATTAAGTATATGCGGTTAATGTACACAGTGAACAACTAGGGTTGGAATTAAATTATAAGAAGACACATATTATGAAACACGCTACGGGTAGACGAGATTATTCTCAAACTAGTGAATCGGTACAACTATCTCGGAACAGTCATATCATCTGATGGGAGGTGCCTTGCAGATATTAGACCATGAATTGCTATGGTAGCCTTTGGCAAAATGGAAAATATACTGAACTAAAAGATGTCAATTGAAACGAGAAAAAGAGTGTTGAAGTGCTACATAGAACCTGTACTTTTGTACGTATATGAGACGTGGACAGTGAGCAGGCAAGTTATGAGAAGAAATAAATTAAAAAACTTGATAACAGCTGGCAAGATTGAGGGAAAAGAACAAGGGGGAGGCAAAGAAGTAAATATCTAAGTGGCATGGCCGAGACGAGAACACGGAGCTGATCTACGACTGGTGATCGTATGAAATGGCGAAACATGAAAGCCCACGCTTATCAGCGTTGTACATAATGATGATGAGCGCCCGTGAAGACTGTACATCCGATCCACTACCCCAGAATCACAAGGGAGTATTCCAGCATGTTCGAAATTTCATATAACCACGCAGTCCAGACCGTGAAACGATCCAGGTATGCACGAGTCAGAGGTGTCCGTCGTATGTTTTAAGCCACCCCACTTAAAGCTGTGTTGCTTTGTGGGTTTGGTAAGCGTCCTTGTTCCTTGTACAATAGAAACACACGTACAGACTGAAATACATGCCAAGTAACCATGTTACATAAACCAGACACTTACTGGCAAGGAATGACAATTTCCCATAATGTTACGATCACCAGCAGTGCTTGTATTTGACAAATATATACCGAGGAGTTACGTTAAGTCGGTGCATGTAGCTTCGGGGTAGTGACCACAGTTTCACAGGCTAGACATAACGGGTTCGAAGTCAGTCACATGCGATTTGAGAGCAGATCGCTTTGCGTTTATCTTTAGAATTGTATTAGCGGCGGTCGTTCAGAAAGCAGTACAAACTATTGAGCATTAAATTGCCAAGAGAATGACATGCAGCAAATATAGGGTGTATTTTAATGACTATGGGTGTTTTGCAAATATTGCCGTTCCAAGTTTTGTATTCACCCTCTGTGGAGTTCATGCAGCATAAAACGTAAATACAAAACTTGGAACGGCAATATTTTCAAAAACCCCACAGTCATTAAAAATACATCCTGTAAATGCATGCGTTGATTGCGGCATCCTGTAAAGGACACGCAACTGACCTTTAGTTATCCTAGACAAAGCCGTAGGGGTGCAGTGGCTGGTGGTCTTACCTGCCGACCCGGTAATCATGTATCATAATTCCCATTGAGATGGATGTTTTAAAAAAAATGACCCGGATTCCCAGGTGGACCCAGCCTAAAATGGATACCAGGAAGTGTCCCGCGAAGTAAAGGCGCTCCACGTGATATTGACCACATCATCCATGGAGTGCCGATTGACATTACTTGTGTTATGTTAGTGCGTGACTGGCGGGTTAGGCACACTGGTCTCCCAACCAAGGAACTTGGGTTATAGCTTCCATGAAGTCACCGTTTCTCATCTTCCGTAAATAAAATCAAAAATCCTAGCCCTTCACGACAGTATTATAGTTTGTGCTCTGGCTTGCCAAGACAGTAGACTGGGTTCAGTCCCCGATAGTGGTGGGAATCCTTTTCCAGCCAGTGCGACTTTAAAGTGTACAACTCCAAGAGAAAGGGACTGGCCATCCCACGTCACCATGCTTTGACCTAGATCATGTGAAGGCTTTACACCTTACATCCCAATGGCGTATCTTCCCATGAACTACGTTTAATGTATGAGCATATAAACAGAAAAAGGGGGTGGGGGGATAAAGAAATATGTCGTATGTAAGATACCAGATAAGAAGATAAGAGACAAGAGAGGTGGTGGAAGACAGAGAAGGATATATGTTGAAAGACATCTGGGCAGCATATAAATAATAGTATAAGCAGACGACATTAAGGATTCGAGAGTCATGATCATTGATGACTGTTAAAAGACTAGGCGGCTGTAGTAGAAGACCTTTAAGCGTATATGTTACCTGGCGATTGCGTAAGCAAATGGGGAATATTTTCACATCCTTTTATTGGCGCTCTCTTGGTGTACATTAGCAAAGGTATTGCGTGCTGTTACGATACATTTTGTTGTAGTTATAGTAACGGATCTAATTGGCCAGTGTATTCCGGGACCCATAAGTGGAGCAAAGAATAGCAACACTAACCTTCTATGCGTGTAGTTAGAGATAAGAAGAGGCGTGAGACTGACTATCTCATCCCGTAGAATACTTCAGCTGCAAAATTCAACCACTTATGAACAAGTATACAGGGGCCTTGATGTGAGTTGGTTGAGGGCTTATGCTCCATTTGGAGATGAAAGGTGGAAGGGGAAGAAGAATAAGAAAAAGAAGAATCGGGAGAAGAAGGATTTAAATCTTTTGCGACTAGAGCGTCTCCAGACGTAGACCCAGCCTCGTAAAATAGGTCAGCATCCACACGTGTCTTGCCAAAGGACCTAGGTGCTCATATTTTTCCACAGATCGCGGTGCATAGTGTTCTTTCCGTAGCTTCGACTAGTTTCTATTCATAAAGACTAGGGAATATAATCTCGTGGTTTCCTCTTGGCTTCCACGTCCACTTGGAGTATGTTATCTCTGCCTGTGACAGCTCTGCAGCTAAACAAACCCCAAGACATCAAGACATGAAAAATGGTGTCATGGGGTCACATGGCTGAATGGATGAGAGCCCTCGTTCTTAAACATCCAATGTGCTGATGCCGAGGTAGCGGGTTCAACCCCTACACCGGTCAGCTGGACTAAAATGGTGACTTCTCGTCCTTGACTTAGGACGTAAATTACAAGTAGCTCAGAAGTCAGATTGGGTTGGCCTGATGGCGAGGGACACTGGTAATAGCGAAAGCTAATCCACACGCAACAAATAAACCAGCGCTCCAGAAGTAGCAACACGTGTATGGGCTACGCTTGAGTTCAAAGCGAGCGAAAGCAAAAATAACCCAAAAAAGTGTGTGTCATATCATTATAGTAAATATATGTTTATGATGTACTCTATGCCATTATGTACATCCATCAATCAAACACAGCCAAACGACCAAGCGTTGGCTGCCCAGCTGTGGCTGCCCGTGTTATAGTTAATGAAACAGAAGATACTCGGTCAGCGAGCAGATACAGGTCGCCACCATATATGATAATGGCCCATGAAAGAAAGTAAGCATCTCCAAAGAGCTTTCCATTGCAGATACTGAACAAAATTATCCACACTGCGAAAGCATTCAAACACATTTGTTTTCCTCATTTCACACGGAAAAGAAAAAACTAAAATTAAAAGTGGTACTAAACTGATTCAGTACCAAACAAAATGTAGGTCTGGACCAAGCATGGTACAAATCAAATGAAGAAGTATTTTAATGTAAATGTCCGTTAACTGAGCAATGAAATTGCGAAAGATGCCATGAAACAAAACAAATTACACGATCACACTGGTATAGCGGTATATCGTCTGTCACTGTCATTTACTGCCAATATAGTACCTTGCGGTGTATAGCAGAGTGGTCTTTGAGCTGTATATCGTCTTTCTGTCCAAATGGGAGATCGCATTTGGCAATATAATTTCCCTTCGCACTGAATAAGTTAATGGTGTCTAACGCGACATCTAGTTTGTTCTGGTGTTATTGCTATATTTGTTGCTCTTGTTAAATGTTGAGATAGCTATCTTTTATGAATAATGTCAACCGATTTCTCATTATAATGTAGGCTTTTATTGTTAAAGCTTTTGCTTTGTTGGATTTTATCGTCATTCATACACAGCTATCTCTATAAGGGGCCCAGTATCTACTATCTTCCCATATATTTTTTGTGTGTGCATATCCTTTATTGGACACTAGCTGACCCGGCCCGGCTTCGCCCAGTCCCTGGTGGGGAGCATCTCATTTAATTCATATAAGTAGTCATATAAGTTCTCGTTCCCGTTCCCGACTATCTATCTGTCTGTCTGTCTGTCTGTCTATCTGTCTATCTGTCTGTCTGTCTGTCTGTCTGTCTGTCTGACCCAGTCCGGCTTCGCCCAGCCCCTGATGGGGAGCATCTCATTTAATTCATATTTTTTTTTATTGCATATCCTTTACAGGACATCGCTGTCAACAGAAGCATCTTTCAGCTGTCTGTTGATTTCTTGGCAAGATTACGCTCAGTAGTTTTTTTATTCATATAAGTAGTCATATAAGTTCCCGTTCCCGACTATCTGTCTGTCTGTCTGTCTGTCTGTCTGTCTGTCTGTCTGTCTGTCTGTCCCTCTCTGTCTGTCTGTCTGTCTGTCTGTCAGTCTGTCTGTCTGTCTGTCTGTCTGTCTGTCTGTCTGTCTAATCATTTATTGGTTGCAGTTAGAACAACCTTAGATAAACGAAGACCAACTTACAAAAAGCATTAGAAAGAGCACTTGAAAGATCTTTACATCATCCCCCAACAATTAACTTGGGTAAATGGAGCGGCGGCAGCAGCAGCTGCAGAAGAAGAAAAAGGAGGAGTAGGAGGAGGGAGGAGGAAGAGGGAGGTGGAGGAGGGAGTAGGAGGAGGGAGGAAGAGATAGGCGGAGAGAGGAGGAGGAGGGAAGAGGAGGAGGAGTAGGGAGGAGGAGAGAGGAGTAGGAGGGAGGAGGACGGGAGGGAGGAGGAGGGAGAAGGAGGAGAGGGAGGGAGATGGAGGAGGGAGAGGAGTAGGAGGGAGGAGGATGAGGGATGTGGAGGGAGGAGGAGGGATTAGGAGGAGGGAGGGGGAGGAGGAGGGATGAGGGGGAGGAGGAGGAAGGAAGAGGAGTGATTAGGAGGAGGGCGAGGAGGTAGGAGGAGGAGGAAGAGAGAGGAGGGGAAGAGGAAGAGGGTAGGAGGAGGAGGGGAGAGGAGGAGGAGGGGTATTATAACGCATATACCTGTAGATAACTGCAGCGAAAAGGTGGGTCTGTCTATCTGACCCGGCGTGGCTTCGCCCAGCTCCTGGCGGGGAGCGTCTCATTAAATTCATACAACAACAAAAAAAGTTACTTAAAAGAATGTCCTTCCACACACCATCCATAATTTTTAATGAAAACTGTTTGTAATCACCTACATGACTGTAGATAACTTCTTTAAGCATAAAAAGATGAGTTACAATGTTATGCATTATGCATTATTTTTTTAAGCATAAAAAGATGAGTTACAATGTTATGCATTATGCATTATTGTTATGAAAACTTTGAAAATGCCTTAAAGATTATATCATTATTTATTATAACTCATATGCCTGTACATAACTATAGACAAAGAGTTTATAAATCTTTGAAAACGATGCAACAATATGACTATAAGGTATACAGAAAAGTTATTAAAAGTTATGCCCCTTGAAATAACTTTTCTAGAGTTAAGTCCCCTTGCTATATAGAAATTATAATGAAAAATTAAATAATATTAAGTAAGTAGCCGATTTTACACTAAAAAAATATGACAGTTGGCAGCGCGGGAATGAGAGGAAGACGTGTAGAAAATTTCATCTCAATCGGATGGACCGTTCGCGAACGCATAAAGGACATACACACATACATACATCCTTTTTTATATATAAGATTACAGTCAACACAAGCATTTTTCAGCTGCTGTCGCTGTCTTGGCAGTTTTACGTTCAGTAGTTTGCCATTGATTTCTTAACGACCGGCTCACATACCCTCCGTAAGTAACCAACGCGACGCGATCCGCTTCCGAATCTCGCACAGCTTTGTTTCGTACGAGAGTATACGGGATTACGAACAACGTCCTTAACCCCTAGCCAGGGGGACCGGCTTTGCATAGATTACACAAGGACAATATCTGTAGAGTTAACGAATTTGGTAGCACTAGCAAGGCTCTCGTCAGGCCTACGCAGATTATGGTTTAGTGTTGATTCATGGTCAGAACATCATTCTTAGCTCGCGGTGAGTGAGTGGCACCTTGGCGTCTTGGCAGACGAAAGTATGTGGATTGGAATTAAGCCAGAATTCCATCACACAACGCCTGGGCGTGGATTCAGAGAACATGTGTTGCCCATGCAGCATGTTCCCTCTCTCGGCCTTGCCTTTTCTCGAGAGGAACGGATAACCAGTACGTCTGGAACAAGGACAATTATTTACAACTTGTTGAGTTGAGCTAAGAAACGACCTGACTGCACTCAGGACATTCCCACTCGCGCTCCATGCCTTCGTTCAACAGCCATCGAAGGATCATATTGCTAATGGTTCCAACTGCCATCTGACTGAAAGTTCTCCTGGTTTTCCCTCTCAGTTATGAGATTCGCCCAGAGTCCTTGCCATTTACCCGCCATATTCTCTCCACATACGGGTACTCGGTCTGTTCTCCCGCTTTCTCCACCTGGTCCCACAAGCGCCTGATCACCTCTCCCTTTTTCCATATGCAATCTACCACCGAGAGGGTATTTTCTGCCAGTCTATCAGCCTGTTTATTCTCTCCGCATGACCAGGGCAGACAATCCATACAATTTTCACAGTATGTGACCTCTGACGCGATTTGTTGATTTTGGTGAAGCTAACGGACACAGCCTTGCGTGTGTTTATTCAGTCTGCTAGACTCATCTTCAGGCAAAAACTGTGACCTCTTTCTAACAGCGTGGTTTTTGTCCTTGGGTTGATTCTGTAGCTTTGCGATAGTCTAGCCACCTAGTGTGGTGCTAAATGACTAGAAGAATTGATCCTGTTTGTCACAAGACAGTGACAATCAACATATTTTTCTGAACTTAAACAAAAGCAAAAACTAATGTCCACGGATAAAACTACATACGAACCAAGGATCACAAAGAGCAATTCAGAAATGGAAAATGTTACACACTGAATATCTTGGCTTGATAATCAACAACACTGGGGACTCTTCACAAGAAATCAGACTGGTTATGGCAATGCAGAGGTTGAACAGTATTAACAGCCTATAACCTATGACACAACACCAGCAAACAAGTGACATGTTTGTGAACGTGCATTGTTCATGTGCCAATAATCATGAAATAATTATACCGATCATTATACCGGGAGGGAGTCTCCGTGGCGAAGTGGTCAAGCCGTTTGATAGGGCTCTGAAGGTTGTGGGTTCGATTCCGGGCCGCGTCCTTCGGTTCACGAGTGAAATTTTTCGGAGACTCTTGTGGGTCGTCGCTAGAGCTACGGAGTTCGTGCTTTGTGCGAAGCTTTCCGCGCTGCGGAAAGAGACCGAGCCATATGGGATAAAACCCGATGCAATGAAGTCGACCCTGTCGACTTTTAAGCGACTTTTTAATTATTCCGATAAACGACCAAAGGCTGAAACAAGTACACGAATTCAGATATCTTGGGATCGTCTTTACATCAAATGGCAAATTAGATAGAGAAATGGAGACAAGAATTAAACAAGCCAATAATGTTACATGCATATCAAATTACACCCACCCTGAAACACCCAGCTATCCCCATGGAAATTAAGAAAAACATTATAAATACAATGTTTATACCAACGTTGTGCTATCATTTACAAACATTAGCATTAACTAAAGAACAAGTAAGAAAACTAACTACTTGTGAAATGCGATGCCTGAGAAAAGCAGCGAATAAGTCAAGAGAGAACCATATTAGAAACGAGGAGATCTATAAGCAATTGGAACACCGGTTGTTAAATTCATTGATAAACAAAGATTAACTGGTTCGGCCTCTAGTGAGAATAAACCGAATGTTGCCAGCAGCAAGAGCATACAACATAAAAATGGATACATCAAGAAGGAGGGGAACATCTCAGCATACCAAGCGACAGAGCGAAATCTAGTTCGGAAACCAATCATCAAATAAACCTGCCATGGCTAACGGCATAGGGCAGCGAAGAACAAAAAAAGAAGAACATGGATGTCATTCGTGGACCATTTCGCAATCTCTAACTACCTATAGTACCTTGCAGTGTAGGGCAAGGGGGTCTTGAGCCTTAGGAATTAAGGCAGCCTGGCAAGTGCAGTCGGCGCGAACTGTGCAGGTTAGGATTTTCTTTTTGCCCCCGACAGAAAAATATCCACGCCTTAGCGAGGATTCGAACCCGGGTCTCTCGAAGGAGAACCCGGCGTTCGTAGCCACTCGGCCAGCCGCTCCTCGCAATAACTAAAAACAGAACTAGGTCCTTTGAGCTTGTTTAAATGCTTACACAATAATTCGTTTAATATCATGGACCAAGAGGAATTTAAACAATAGTGACACTGTACAAGATCTAAATATAGAAGAAAACTGGCTCATAGATAGCATCATGTCTCGGAAACTGAAATACTTTGGCCGTATTAAATGAAACATTGGCTTGGAAACAATAGTAGTAGAAGAACAGTGGAGGAAGAAGCAGGTGTTCACCAGCACGGAGATGGACACAGACAATGCAGAGACATCCTGGGCGTGAGGATACATGAGGCAGGAGAAATAGCCAGAGATCAAGCAACTTTTCGGCTGGCGGTGGTGAGACCGACGTTCTGTAAAAAGGACCTATTACATGATAGTGAGGTATCCAACTCTTGTTCTCCAAATATGAGACTTCGTTATCTTCCTATTTTGCAATATAGAACATAGTGAGTTAGAAGTTGCGATGTGCGCCTTTGACTCGTGTAGACCTTGTTCATTTTAAGATCTGGTCTGCCTGAAGTACGTTTGATACAATAATAATGAATCGGACGTCTTGCCTTCTGACGAATAGCTGTGAAAACCCGTGTGCACGATGGACACGCTAACAATCCATGGACAACTGGTAAGTGAAGCGGGCAGATACAATTGGCCGCAGCCCAGGCTACATTTCAAAATGTGAAAACATAGCCACACAAAAACGGATATTGATGCAATTATTATTCTGCTATAGATATATATGGATCCTTGCTTTGGTATGGACTTCGTTCACTCTGCTTACAATTTATATGTGAAATCTATGGGATGATACTGGACTGCTTATGAAGACAGCTGCGTGTTATGAAAGTGATCCATAAACAAAACGAAAATAATTTATTCAGTTTCCTCCTTGAAAATCTCCCATTAGGCATAATATTGACCAAATCACTCCTCGCATGCCGATTGATCAATAACATCTGGGGCTAGCACCATATAAACGATACGCCTCAAGGCATTCAATGATGGTTCTTTATTTATTTAAATATCCCATTATTCTCAACTTTCAGCAAAATAGTATAAATGGGTCAACATGTTAACCTTAGTTTTTCTTTAACGTCATCATTTACGGATATCTTATTACTGCCACTTGGCCCCCGCCTTCATATGATCCCTGCAGGATATTTTTCAACACGGCATAATGACGGGTTACATGGCTCAAATCTGGCAAGGTCTCCAGGCTTTACAGCTGAAACTATGTTATGCAGTTGAAGTGTACTAAAACCGCTTCTTAGCGATGATTGAGGCAATAAAATCTGCAGCCGGAACTCTCATTAAAACTCCACAGTCAACAGGGAAATCGTTATTGTCCTTAATGTAAGTCTGTTGCAGATTCACTTGGAGGAAACGTCAGACACGAGACATATGATTAGTCATTCGATACTCTCACGTGGTTGCACACAGGAAATGGAAATGCAGATCGACTAACCAAAGGAAGAGCTACATGAATTGCGATATGCGTTGTGTAGGAATCAACATAAGAATGAAACTTATATTTCTCCCCCCCCCCCCTTTCCTTCTTTTCTTCTCCATCGTCTTGCTTCTTCTTCTTGCTCCTCATTGTCTTCTTCTTCTTCGTTGTTGTCAAAGACCGGAATATAAAGGCCGAAGGTCTGCCTCAAGATAGAATACCAACGGGAAGAGTGGTCAACTTCAAGTATAGTAGAGGGGATACAGTGCCCCTATATGAGGGCAGGGTAGGTGATAGAATGGGGGACTATTAACTAGTTCTCTCATGAGACACGGAGACGTTGACCAGATAGTTAGCACTCTGGTCACGACAGAATTACGGCGCCTACATGATAGCCACGATTGCCACTCAACTAATGTAAGCGTGGCAGTTGTAACGGCACGCAGAAAGCCGAAGGACACACCAAGGTCCTTCCGCGTGGTGTGTAGCCACGCGAGCAAACTGGTCAGACTGGGGACTGACTGTGTAGAGAGCACTTCGTTTAGGGTTGATAGGAGTTTTGTGTAACCAAATAGATAGAGATAGCATTAGGGTTTAGAAAACTAGTGATAGGCAATTCTGTGGCTTCGTGTGTGGTTTGATAGCGACTGTTACGTACTTGTAAAGAGCCAACGGCAATAAAATGTACCATTTAATTCCTCTCACACGACTTGCAAGTTTCTTGTATGGTGTGGGAGAAGTAATCTTATGATGCCTTACACATGAGTTGTTGACAGTTGTCGTCTTCTTCTTCGTTTTCTTCTTCTTCGTTTTCGTCTTCTTCTTCATCCTTTTCGTCCTCACTTCCTTTTCTTCTTCTTTTTCACTTCTTCTCTTCTTCCTCCTCCTCCTCTTTCTCCTCCTCCTCCTCCCAACGTCGTCGTCTTCTTAGTTTTCGACTTCTTCTTCTTTCTTCTCGTCGTCGTCCTCCTTCTTTTGCTTCATTGGCCTGGTCTGGAAGTGTTGTCTAATCCCCTTTGTCATCTGGTATTTTTATGAAGCCGGGTTTCCTCATATTATTATTTGTTTCACGGCTGTTTCAGTTTTCCACATATATTATTATGTGTATTCATGTACCTCTATTGCTAGGAAAATATTTTACAACTAAAGGGTAATTTATTTTTTCGACCTCTTCTGCTGAAATATAAATAAACTACGTGTTTTTTCTTATGTTTGTGATGTGTCATCGTGTAACACATGCAGCTTTAACATCTCCTCAAAAACAACATCTCCACTGCCTCTAGTTTCTTCACTATTTCAATACCCTTTGTCCAGCAGCTATACCCGTACAGATGGACATGTCACACACAACCTTTCAGTAATCTGATATTTTTACATGTCTTGTTGTTTATGTTTTCTTTCTGTGATTTAATAAAAACAAAAATTAATGAAAGAACGCCATACAGTTAATTCAAATAGTCATTTTAAAAAAAAACACTACTAGCTAACAAGTAATAATACATAGATCGAATACAAACTCCATTTTCAGGGTACTTTCATTCCCAGGTTTAAAATTAGGAATTGTCAGAAATGGTCACCTGACACAGACGTCACAACACACAGAACATACCAGTGTGAGCTTCGTCCTCTTAAAAAGAGGTCGAAGAGTATAGCTATTTATAGTTCCGAAGGCCAGCACTTTACGCGCGTCTCTGCCTTTTCCTCTGATAACATTCTTCCCAATTCTGCTTCCTGGATTCCAGATTCTAGTGGTCGTTGCTGTATGAGACCATTGGTTTGTGTTTCTTTATGCATCAGGCAATAATTTGTAGACAGTGCCATATCTTTCTTCTTCACCCTCAGTATTTCCTTCTGTATGTACTTTAGAGTCTAGTCACTCATCGCTTTCATATGGACGCACACCGCCTTGGCTTAGGCTGGACAGCAGAGCCACTAGTGCTCTTTTGGGTGTGACTGTCACGAAACAAGTTACCTTCTGATGTGTTCACTTAGAAAACATTGCATCACCTTGATCTGTATACTGACATCAAATGATATAAACTGTAACTTTATGAGAAACTAATTTAATGTATACTTAGCAGTGTATTACTGTAATATCAATGGGTGTGTGGAAGAAAGAGAGAGAGAGAGAGAGAGAGAGAGAGAGAGAGAGAGAGAGAGAGAGAGAGAGAGAGAGAGAGAGAGAGAGAGAGAGAGAGAGAGAGAGAGAGAGAGGTGAACGCTGTTGTATGCACACACCGGATATTCATCATCATCATCATCATTATCGTCTTCCACTTCTGCCGCCAAGCGCCGTGGGGAGGAATAATTTGTGTTCCAGCGCCCGGTAGGCTGCACTGGATAGTGTCATTCCATGTGATAGTAACAATTAGCACAAAGAAGACACAGATTATGTCACAAGGTGTACATGGGGTACCATCAATCTTTATTGACGACGCCGAACTAGAGATGGTAGACCATTTTACATATCTAGGATCAGTGGTAAATAGCAAATTATCCCTAGATCAGGAAATCAACATCCAGATTGGTAAGGCAGCAACAACAATGAACAGGTTAACAAAAAGAGTCTGGGAGAACAGGAAGCTTACTGCCAAAACAAAAGTCCTTGTCTATCAAGCCTGTGTCCTTAGTACTCTTCTTTATGGCAGTGAAACCTGGACAACTTACTCACACCAAGAGAAACATTTAAACAGCTTTCATATGCGGTGTCTGCGAAGAATTCTTGGTATTAAGTGGCAAGACAAAATCACAAATACTGAAGTATTGGAAAGATCAGGTTGTGTGACAATTTATTCCATGCTGAATCTTCGTAGACTTAGATGGATAGGACATCTTAGGAGGAACGATGATGGTAGAATACCAAAGGACGTCTTTTTTTGGTGAATTACAGATGGGTAGGAGATCTCAGGGTCGGCCTCTACTACGATACAAAGATGTGTATAAGCGGGACATTTTTGATACAGGCATTGATAATGCACATTAGGAGCAAGTCGCCGCTGAACGTGTTGCATGGAGGGCAAACATCAGAAATGGAATAAAGACAAAAGAGAAAATTATTGCAGATAAGTCACACACCGAGCGTTTGAGACGTAAGATGGTGCATGATGGTGGAAATGACCACGTGTGCACCCACTGTGAACGGACATTTACAGCGCAAATTGGCCTTATCAGTCACATGCGCTACCGCTATAGGTAAAAGTTATTATGCCTTTTTAAAGCACAGACTATCGTCTGTCAAGACGGCAAGGTGCCAATGATGTGATTGTACAATGTCTTTGGTGTTGACAATCCATTTTCTTCTTGGACGTCCTTGTGGTCTTGGTGCAGATGATCTTTGGTGTAAGGCCAGTGATGGTAGTTGATGGTGTGCATTCTAACGAAATGGCCAAACCACTTGATCTTCTGTCTTACAATAAATGCGGCACAAGGTGTTGATCCCACAGTCTGTCTGATAATAGCATTTCTTACTCGGTCTCGGATTGTTAAGTTGGCAGCTCTCCTCAGGCATCTCATTTCGCAGGTGTTGATTTTGCGAAGGTGTAATTTGGATAAAGTCCAGGTTTGAGATTGTTAGCATAGGGTTGGTGTGAATATGCTGTTTATTATCTGTCTTTTGCGGACATGGGTATATTTGGATTTTTCAGTAAGGATGATAGTTGATATGTAAGTACACTAGCTTTTTGACATCAAAGGGATTTATTTAAAATAACAAGCTATGGAAGTTCTGAAAAGAAATTGAATCTTATTTCTAAGTGTTATGGTTTAATAGACAGTCTTTGGAAATAGGGTGGTTAAGTCTGTTCTCATGTTATATGGTAGAAGCATAATCTCTCTGGTTCATGCTGTCATTGTTTGGAATTTCCAAAGTTTATTTCGTTGGTTTTACTTGACGACGCTAATTGTGCATGACATCATAGTCTCTACCTCACATGACAACCGTAATTTTTCTTCCAACTCTTGCTGATCGTTGAACGGCCTGTATTATAAGCTTCTTAACTTTAAATTAAGAAAAATGGACGGGTCTACTCAATTGGAATTCTTTTCTATGCGTTTATTAAAACTGAATGAATTCAATAAAATCATGAAGAAGTCTACGTTGCTCAATTTCTGCACAGATGAGTGTTATCAGTTTAACATTCTCAATCAATCAGGTGCCGTCTCCACAATGAAAGTTGGTTGCGATGGATCTCCAACACTGTCTGTCTCTCGCCCTGACTGTACATTCTGTCAGATTGATGTTCGTCCATCTCTTGATGTTATCTTCCCACTTGTATCGTTGTCTACCTCTTGCTCGCTCGCCCTCAGCCTTGACCTCCAGTATGAATTTAAGAGTATCATGTCTTTTAACGTGGTCGAAACATTTCACTTGCCTCCTCTTTACTTTTGTCATCAACTCTCTCTTCATTCCCAATTTTTCTAGAAACTCTATATTTGATTGTTTTTGTTTCTATTAAATACGACAAATTCATCCGTATATCTACATCTCTAGGGCTTCTATGCGATTTTCTAGTTGCTTTTTTCAGGTTGCTTGTTCAATGTCCAGGCTTCCGCGCCATACAGTAGCGTTGAATATAGGTAGCATTTAACAATTCTCATTTTTAATGCGTTGATAATCTCTCTAGATGTTAATACTGATTTCATGCCGTTGAAAACATTTTTGGCCATTCCTATTCTCTTTTTGATTTTTATTTCACTTCTGCTATCATCTGTCCAAGATAGGAGAAACTTCTAACGTTCTACCTTACAAGAAAGACTACAAGCATTACTGACCTTAAAAGAAAGACTACACGCTTTACTGACCTTACAATAAAGACTGCGTGTATTGCGGACCTTACAAGAAAGACTACATATATTATTCACCTTACAAGAAAAACTACATGTATTATTAACCTTGCAAAAAATAACCACATGTATTGTTGACCTTACAAGAAAGACTACATGTATTATTGACCTTACAAGAAAGAACTACATGTATTACTGACCTTACAAGAAAGATTACATTATTACTGGCCTTACAAGAAAAACGACATGTATTTCTGACCTTACGTGAAAGACTACATGTATTACTGACCTTTCAAGAAATAATGCACGTATTACTAACCTTACAAGAAATAATACATGTATTAAATGACATCCCCTGAAAATAAGCCCCGGTGCTTGTTTTGAAGCTAAGATTAAGACCCGGTCTTATTTTCAGAGAAACACGGTAGTATTGCTGCAGGATCGAACCTCATATAATTTTTACCAGACCATGTTCAAAATTATCTGGGAAGAAAGGGCGACAAGGAAAGAAACTGATCACCTCACTTCATTATGCCTTGGCTAGAATACGCGAAGATCTAACGCTTTACATCCTAAAAGCCGTATCTGCATTGGGGCTACCGTTTTTCGTTTTAACATCCTGAAACAGGTGTCTTCTATGGGTACGTGATGTGATAGTGCTATCAGATTTTGTAGGCTTGAGAGAAAGAAATAGGTGCCCAATCTTTCCCACACTTTGACAAGCAACGAGTCCAAAAGTTAATCCGTGTCGACCGTGCTCATGACATTACCAGGGCAGCTCGCTATCAACATAGTTAGTGGGCAGGGACTATTTTTACCTTACTGTTACTTCAACCCTATGTATAGTAGATATTCATCTTGCGTTAATCAATCAACATTGCATGATTGTTGTCACAGATGGATAAGATTAACAGAGTTCAAAGACATATCCCTCTTGGCCAAGCTGCGACAAATCGATGCCTTATACAGCGAAAGTGCCAAGAAAGCGTTGTCACTGATATTAATGAATTTCATCCCTACACTTACTAAACAATGTTGCCGAGGGCAGATGCCGCCAACCTTATTTCGAAGGCCGGTGCAGGTTTTCAGAAGCTCTTAACGCATCTGATCTATCAGGCGTCCTGTGCCGGTCGATAGCTATTCAGTTCTCTTTCAAGTCAAGATAGATTCGTGTGAAATGTAACAACTAAATAAATTCGCTTTAGTTCACTGCTTGATTACAACCTGTCGCATGGGTGAATTGCTTGACATTTCTCCATTTGTGACGGCCAGTTTGAATGCAGGCTTTTTATAAAAGCCAATCTTGTTATATTCTTGGTTTGTCTTGTACGCTAGATCAGATTGTGTTGAAAGTTGCATAGTCTGCGGTGGTTGTTGTGTGATGCCTTCACATTCATCACGCGGCAAGACTTGGTTTAGTGGCTGGAGCCATCGTCTTACAGACGATACCTTCGGGTCTCTGTGAGTGAATCAACTAACACGGAAAGTGGAATAGGCCAGCTTTACAGGAATCATAGATGACAGATTGGACGTTGAGGTTCTAAAAGACTTCGTCCGCACAGAACGAAAAACAATCTACAAAACAACACTGATAAACTACATTTAAAAAGTATAAAAGAGTCACTTATTAAAGTCCTAAGTCGTGTTTCCAAGAGCACACGAAAAGCATTTTGCCCTAGAGCGGGAAAAGTCAAATGCATTGTCACGAACTCTGTCAGTCGGCTGACAAAAAGTGACCTAATAGGTAACAGTGTACGTCAAGGGGAAATTGGTGTAAGTGTAAGGTCGATCACTAGAGGAAAGACACGAGTGGGATGCCTACAGAGAACAGCAAGGGGAGGGTATACAGACAAAGATATGGGAATGACAGGCTAATAGGTTAAGGCGATTACGAGAGAGAGAGAGAGAGAGAGAGAGAGAGAGAGAGAGAGAGAGAGAGAGAGAGAGGGTAAAGAAGTTGTGTTGAACACTGAGACCATAAAAGTGAAAGTGTATAAGCAGTATGTGGTCTAAGCTCTATTAAAGAAACCCGTTTCATATTAAGAACATATCGAAGTCCAAAAAATGTGTAATTCCGCCTATACATATAATTATATTCGTTTCCTTCCTGTTTCAGGATATTGCAGTCAACATCAGCATCTTTCAGTTGTATGTTGATTCCTAGGCTAAATTACGCTCATCAGCACGCCACGACTTTCTGAGCGATCGGCTCCGTACTCTCATAAGTCACTGGCGCGACTCGAACCGCTTCCAATTCTCGTGCGCTCACGTCAACCACGAGAATATTCGGGGTTACGGAGAAAGCTGCTAACTTCTCGACCAGGGAGACCGGCTATACATATAATTGCAAACAGAAATGTATAGCATATGAAGTTTTGCAAATAATGTATAAAAAACAAATAAAAAAGCCAAACAGTGAAGGACATAATATAATACATATAGAAATAGACATAGACAAAAAACGTGCAATAAATGTTGCTAAATATGAAATACACGGAGATTGGGACAAGTCATGGGAAAGGCTAATATTCTATTTTCAAATAAATACATTTCTTAACAGGTTGGAAAATGCGAAGTAACATGTTATTTTGAAATTGACTAATGGCGAAATGTTAATAGGGCAAACTATATAGTGAATAGATTTATAGAATATATAGAAAAGCTATAAGATGATAAGGGTTAAGTTAGTTAGTTGCATATCCTTTACGGGACGTTGCAGTCAGCTCCAGCATTTTTATGGCTGTTAGTTTTCCCTGGGCAAGTTTTACCTTCACTATTTTGCCCTTGCTTTCTTAACGGCCGGCACTTATACCTTTGTATGGAAACTAACACAAGGCTTTCATATCGTCCGCAGCCCCTCTGATGTGTCTCCACCTTGGCGTGGTAGAGGGACTTGCGTGTCCCAATGACCCCAAGAGCCCTGCCGACGGAAGCACAACTACATATCGGACCGGCCTTGGGAAAGGGACCAGACCAAGAGAGACACAACCTGCTGCTCAGCAGGTAGACTGAGGATAGCAGTCAAAAGCTCAAATCAGGAGCACGAAGCTACTAATTCTTGGTCCGGACACATACTCTAAGGCTCCCAGCTGAGGGATATGGCTGAACGCCTCTAAGCCATTAACCCTTGAATGTGAGAGCCGGGCCGTTACTCACCTACTGCAGAACGGAGGTGAGATGCTGAGCACGCTACCTGCTTAGTCCAGATACTTGTTTGAAGGCTCTCAGCTGGGGGATATGAGGGATCCCCGGATGAGAGGGCCTGGCCGTTACTCGCTCACTAATGCACCGAGGTAAGGTGCTGCTGAACCGGCAGCACATGTAGCCTACACTGTGAGCGGTCCTAAAGGTGGAAAAAGAACCCCAGTCGCACGGAATGGTTACGATGAAAGTCTGTATCCATACTTATAGAGTGGGCGTAGTTAAGGGCGGAAGAACGTTCCACTGACATGAAATGGAACGCTTGGCTAGCGAATCCATCACTTGGAAGTCTGAAGCAAAAAGCTACAGACTGGATGTCCGAAGCAGACTAAGGTGAATAAAACGTCTCATTAACACGAAATGGAACGCTTGGCTAGCGAATCCATTACGTGGAATTCCGAATCGAAAGCTTGCTTAGTGGATGTCGTCCGCAGACTGACCGTTCCTAGTTTGTGCGGGGAGTGGCCAGTGGCAAATGAAATGCCCAATATATGGAAGTGAGGAATTAAAGCAGCCACGAGCAAGATGTGGCGATTCCTCGGGTGAGCCCTGTCTCAGAGCATTATGTGCCAGCACTGCAATTATGGAAGCCTCCTTGGATAGCAGGGCATGTCCATATTCTGCCCATGCCTTCTCTTGAGTGTTGACCGTGATGTCCCTGACCGTTCTACCTTGACCAGCTGAGATGTGGGCGACACTACAACAATAAGAGTCCAACGTCCATCGAAACCCCGGGAAGGCAAACCCGTAAAAACGCCCGCAGATGTCGCATGTGCCGGCCGAAAGGTAGCAAATAAAGTGGCACAACGCAAAAACGTCCGAGTGAAATTCCTTTCGTGCCCGGAACAGCTCTGACTATTTTGTCTTCTGGCCGGAACAGCTCTTTTCTTGATTTTCGGCCGGAACAACTCTGACAATCTAGTTTTCCGGGTACACGTCCGATCCGAAAGTTCGCTGAGTGGAAGTCGTCTGCAGACTTACCTTTCCTGGTTTGTGCGCGGAGCGGCCTGTGACGAACGATATGCCCAATACATAGAAGTGAGGAATTACAGCAGCCATGTGCAGGACGTGACGATTCCTGGGGTGAGCCCAGCACCAGAGCGCTATGTCTCGGCTCTGCAATTATGGAAGCCTCTCCGGATGGCCGAAAATGCTATGGACTGCCCCTACCTTCCCTTGAGTGCGGACGGTGAAGTCTTAAAACGCTCTAACTTGACCAGCTGGGCTGTGGACAGCACCACAAAAGTAAGAGTCTCCCAGGAATGCTAACCTGGTGAGGAAGAAAAAACGAACGCTAAAGTCGGATGTGTTGGCCTAAGGGTCTCGGCCCAAGGGCGCCTAACTTAGAGACACACCGCAATTACATCTGAAAAAAGCACTTCAGATGACCGCAGAAGAAGAAGAAATCGCACGCAGCTGTGTTTCGAACGCGATATGCGGGATTACGAATTGCATTCGTAACCCCTTGCCACGGATGATAAGAGACCGGCTGCAAATATTCAACATACAGGTGAATATTCACTAATACTTGCTGTGGAAATTTAGGATCACAGTCCACAATTTCACCACGCGAAGATAGGAATGCCACTCGGACCAGACAACATTATATTGGATAAAACTGAGGCCGTGGAAGATTTTGCAGTTACAATAGTAACAACATTTCAAAATGACATTTATAGTTAGTGGCGGTTCCAACGTCACGGTAAAGGGTCTCACCATTATGCCCTGTTCCAGTGCCAGTGAATATCACACAAAATGTTCCATACTGCCTCATGTGAAAAGTGGAACAGACAGGAGTCTCGACAAACCAATAGCCCGCACAGATATACTGTGCGCAATGCTGCTGCCAGAATGCCAACACACAAGTCCGCCACTAAAAATACAGTTCATCGTCGATGGAAGCGGCAGTTACTAGAAAATCAGCACCCACACATTACTGCATAAGACAACCGGCCGGTCGCTATTTTTCTGAACATACAGTTCACGCTACAAACAACCGCGGACAGATGTAAAAGCACTCCATGCTAAATCACAGCTCACAGTGTCGCTTCACGCACTCAGCTGAGCAGCAGGGCGACGGAACCATGCACTACGAGTTCACCATGAGGAAAATGCATAAGCAAACCGTAGCCACAAACATAAACACTCCAGAGGCCATAACAGCTCAACCGCCTATCCTCCATGTTGGTGACCGGAAGGAATAAAAATGACATTTATAATAGTGGGTTCATTCATTCATTCATTCATTCATTCATTCATTCAGTAGCATGTTCTTTGGAGAACCTCGCTCACATAACAACCTTCCGGAAAATGTCTCGGTCATAAGCAAGATGTCCCGAGTCCAATACACCCGTCTGGAGATCATCTGCCATCCTGCACCCATGTTCTCTTCTCTTTGGCCTTTGTTTTCCTCTCTTCCCGGGCATATACCCCTCCATGATTGTTCTCTCCAAACTTTCATGATGTATCAAGTCACCAAAATATTTCAGTTTTCTTTGTGTTATCGTCTTTAGTAGACATCCTTCTTCAATATTCAGCTCTTGTCGTATGGATGCATTTATTCTTTTCTGTATCCAAGATATTCTTTATGGTCTAGTGATATCCATATTTATAGCCCTATCAAAGAAATCTGTTTCATATTCAGAACCTCCGGATAAAGTACGACACGTGTTATTCAAATCTGTTTATTGTTATCTCATGTGGTTCCACGTATAATGCCTTAATCTAGTCACAACAGTGTAATTTCCATTGTGCATATGTTGGTGCGTAACTCTTGTTGTTGTCTGCTGATGGAAGTTTGTCGCCGCATCATGCTCTGTACTTTAACCCTAGATCTACCAGGATATTTTAGTAACACTGGTTACGAAGGACCCCACCACTTAATGTAGTTAAAACTTGACAGTTTTTAATGCAGTCTTGTTTTTTTCGATTTATGTTATGAATCATTACAAAGTTTGCAGATAAATGAATGCTTGAATATTTTACTTACACACATGAACACAGAATATAATCTTGAAAGTTGTAAGGTGCAGCGGTCACTAACAATGTTCTTATAATATGTTGGCCACAAACAAAGTTATTGAGAGTACCACAAACATATCTCCATTTTCTGTCTCCTCTTGGCAAAGGTGACAGCGACCTCTTCTCTAGATCCACAAGGAGTCTCTGCTAATTTAGGTGGAAGGTTCCCTTGTTGGCGTGTTTGACCCATTTCGATGAGTCCTTCTGCAAGTTGAATCATAACCAGTCGGGATTTATGCGGTTGTTGCACACAGTGAACAACTAGGGTTAGAAGTGAATATTAAGAAGACACAGATTATGGTCGTCACTGGGAAGAAGGAAATACCACAATGTGATATACGAGTAAATGGGCATATTCTTAAGCAAGTGAATCGATACAGTTATCTCGGCACAGTCATAACCTCTGATGGGAGATGCATTGAAGAAATTAGAACAAGAATTGCCAATGCGAAGGTAGCCTTTAGCAAGATAAAAAACATACTGACCAATAAAAAGATGTCAATTGAAACGAGAAAAAGAGTGTTGAGATGCTACATAGAACCTGAACACTCTCCCGTTGTTTATACTTCACCTCGACACCGCAAGGTACAAGAGGAACATGATGAGATGAGATGAGGTTGTGGAAATGTGGTTTCTGAGGAATATGCAAAGAATACCATGGACAGACAGAAAAACCAATGAACAAGTCATTCAAGAAATAAATAAAGATCGTAGACTGATTAGAGTCACTAGACGTAGACAGTCACAATTTTCTGGACATGTTATGAGAAGAAATGACTTGGAGAACTTGGTGACGACTGGCAAGATCGAAGGGAAGAGACCAAGGGGACGACCGAGAAGTAAATACCTGGATGGCTTGGCCACGTGGCCTGGTCGAGACAGGAACAAGGAGCTGAGCCATGACTCTGGTGATCGAATGAGGTGGCAGAACATGACCGCCCACGCTTATCGGCGTGGCACATGAAAGATGGATGAATTGTTCACTCAGGACTGGGATGCAACCACAGAACAAATGCATTCATGGAAGAAACATCTAAGATGTTGCAGAAAATGACTACTGGTCATATGTTTATCTTGCATTTGACTGAATAACAGGGTAACATTTGGTCGACAGTGTCCACTCCACCCTTCGTGTCATTGTAGTCAAGGATCATCAATGGTTTTTTGGAATCAGAACTTTGATCCACAACTGGCAGATCATTCATTGTACAAGTACAACCACTTGTACAAGTACAACCACTTTGCCTTTCTTTTGACAATAGGAAGTCAGTGTTGTACCATCAATTAAAGCAAACTGGAAAATTGAACACGACCTTTTCCTGAAATTAGCTCTTTGGAAGTTCAACTCTGTTTTTTATTATTGTTCCTAAAATTGTAAGCTTTTCCCCTTCTGTATCTGTCCCAATTTCAAGCTTGTAAAAAAAAAATTTGTCGCAAGTAATATTCCTTCCACTATTTTCCAAGCCTTTCACCGTATCCTGTACCGTAACCTTTCTCCTGGGTTTTTTCTTGTAATTGCCCAGATTCTCTGCCTGTGTCAACTTGCATATTGAAAACATATGAAGTATCACCGGCAAGCAACACTAAATTTTTATGTCATATTTGCCAGGTTTTAAGGGAATATAATGCTTGAAAGAGCATCTTCCTCTAAACGTAACTAACTGCTCATCAATTATTACATTGCACAACGGAAAATAGCAGTCCTATAGATTTTTCGCCAAACTGATGAATACTTGCTTTATTTGCTCACATTTATCATTTCTTTCAAGTTGTAGTCTCTGTTGGACATTATCAAATCGTAGACATCTGGAAATTGCAGTAAATCTATTTTGTTGCATTGCCTTTGAACATATTGCACGTCCATGTTCTTCACTCCAAAGTTGACCAATAGCTTCATTTTAGTTAAAATTTATACACACAAGCCAAAATCAAAACTCCAAACAAACAACAACAACAAATTCTGTACTTCAGTTATCTCCAAAGTTTTCCATTTGTCCTGAAACACACTAATTCCTTCTTGGTTTGTCCCTTTCAGTATGTCATCTGTTAAAATTTTTGTCATAAATAATTGAAACGTTGAAATTATTGAGTCAGTGTTTCTGTTTGCATGTCGAATTGGGCCATGATTTTGGATGAAAACATTTCAGAAGTTCTTCTGCAAGTTGCTGTCTTTCTTGGAGTGGAATATCAAGTAATGTCTTTATTGTTCGAAAGGTACATCAGTCTTTGGTCTTTACTCGAGTCTGAGCTTGCAAGTATTCTTGAAAAATCATTTTCATTTTTACTGTCACTTCCACAACTGTTTTCTTCAATGGATGGATGTTCTTTACTTGAAACATCTGAAACACTACTTTGCGGAATAAATTCATCACTGCTACACTGATTTTGTGAATCTTCCTTACTGTTCTCAAGAATATTTGAAGCAACAGTACTTGTACAGCAATAGAAAGATCTTACATCCTTCATTCCAACACAACGTTTGTGTCAAATGCATGCGGCGAAATTATAAATGGAAAGTAAAGTACTTTTAGTTTCAGCAAGATGATGCAATAAATAAATTTACAAAAAATAATGCTCTCATCTTTTATGAATAGGTTTTGCTCACATGCTGAAATAAATGTGTTATGGCGTAATCAAGTTTAATGTCAATTAATACTCGAAATATGCTTCTTTTCTATAGAAAATATATTGGGGTCCAGTCGGACCCCACTGGTAACAAGTGTAAAAACGTATGAAAGTACATTAAATATTCAGTCATAATTATTTTAGCATGTTTTGGGGGAATATATTGCTGACATTGTCATAAAATATCAAACATATTAAAGCAAATTTAAGTAAAGTAGAGAAAACGAAAGTTGACACCGGGGTCCATTTGGACCCCATGGTAGATGCAGGTTTAAAAATCGTATATTATAAAGCTGTATTACAGTTCGTGTACAAGTGTACTTCGACGCATAACCAACTAGACTCTGCGTCGAAGTATACTTGCGTTCCTTGGCGAAGCGCTGTCGTATTTGGAGGTGCTAGGTTCGAATCCCGGTCGGTAACCATAGCTTTCAGTGTGTATGATGTCTAGTGACTTCCCAAGCCTCTACGACTGTCTTGTACTTCTATGAGCGCCAGACTATATATATATATATATATATATATATATATATATATATATATATATATATATATATATATATATATATATATATATATATTTGTGTGTGTGTGTGTGTGTGTGTGTGTGTGTGTGTGTGTGTGTGTGTGTGTGTGTGTGTTTAGTTATGAACTTGTGAAACATAAAGACATAATCAGACTGGTAGAATAATTAAACATTGATGACAGAGATCTGTGAATAAAAAGGAACATATAATGACAACAAACAGCATAAATAGCACTACAGCTATATAGGAGCATTTCATGAAGTAAAAAAAAAAGGGAGCCAGACAAGGATGTGTACTGTCTCCCGATTTGCTTTCAGTGTACACGTAGCATATGATAAGATTTATAAAAAAAATATTCAGTGATCCTGGTTGGTGGTCGTAACATAACTTACTTTATGCTGACGAAACCGTCTTGATAGCAACGAGTCAGAAGAAATTACAGAAAATCGTAGATATAGTAGTTGTAGAAACATAGGTTTTAGCTTCAATAATATGAAGACGGTTAAGTTAGTTGCATATACTTTACATGACGCAGCGGTCAATTCCAGCATTTTTTTTAAAAATTGGCTATTTGTGATTCCTGGCAAGTTTACGTTCAGTAGTTTACCATTGCTTTCTGAACAATCGGCAATCATACCATTGACCATTGCATGAAGACTGTAGTGATAGTAAGTAATATCAGAGAATTATATCTGTCTAAATATTCATTTAACTTTAATGGCATTAATTTGTCGCATGTACAGAAATTCTAGTACCTAGGCACATTGATAACATCAGATGGAAGATGTATAGAATAGGACAAGCAAACACAACGTTTACTAAAATGAAAAACATCTTATACAATACATCGCTGTCATTGGAGGTTAGAAAAATAATGCTGGCATATTACGTAAAAATAGTTGTAACATGTGGTTGTGAATACTGAACAATGGGTACACAAGCAAAAACAATCTATCTTAGAGATCTGGTTGTACAGAAGAATGCTGAATATTTCGTGGACAGCTGTCGTATATTCTGAAGGGACTGGGGATCACTGTTGTGCATTACCCATATTCTGGTTTAAGAAGCTGGGCCCCATCCTCTTTCACTATGTAAATAAATCAAGAATACGACCCTTTAAGTATTACAGGCTCTGTTGCATTATTTGTCTAGGAGTTAATGGTCCTCTTTAGAAGAACAGTGAACACAAGATTTGACTTCGCTCCTTCACCTGGATTCTAGTAGCTCTCGAACCCCCATGATATTCTGTGAAACGTCTGAAAGACTTCCTCAGTATGAATTAGGTGAAATATAGCATGGGTCTGGAACAGACAAGAGATGTAGAGTTGCCTCTTTTCCCCTTAATTTTAATTCTTTTTGAGTTATGTTTGCTTTGCTAAATAAATTATTTAACAAAGATTACAGACATTGACATCTTGTTCACACAGATAAACAGATAATTAACAGACAGGTTGAACTGACACATTAAATATGAAATCAGTTACTGTTGATGTTATTTATTGACTGAGCCTGTTTCTCTTTTGGCTTGTTAATACATTCTTTTTCTCATCTGTTTTGACATGACATATATGTTTCAGTGGAAAAATGCACATCAATGCCAAATCACAGTTAATCAATCAATAAACAATCAATATGATGATCCTACAAGTTGTAAATTTTCTTATAAATAAAATGTTTACAGTGTAGTGTGGCATGAGTTAATTCATTGATGGTATGAATCATAGTTTTGGGAGGGAGTGTGTGTTTTGGCCTGGAAGAATGTCACCTCAGAGTGGTCGATATGGGTTAAGCCTGGGTCCATGGACTGATGGATCCACTTCAGTTCTTGCCAGTGAAGCTTCCCTGAAGGCTGCCCTTGCTCTGCTCAAGGCCTGAGTTTATCTTCCATCTCATGTGTGTGGGTCATCTTTTCTCCCTGCCTCCCTCTTCTGGTTAGGTTGCCACCAAGAACATCACTGTGTAAAATTTACAGAGGCATATATAATCCTACCAATGTAATCTTTTCCAGCATGTTAAGTGTGAACACAACATAACAGGAAGGACAAGATCAGAAGAAGTGGTGTTGTGTTAATTTGTGTGGGGTCAGAGATTATTATTACACTGGATGCACCTGCTATCTCTTGGGTACCTGCTGTATGTATTTTTCTCAGTGTACCTGTGGTTCATTGAGGATTGTACAGTCAGACAATAGATAGGAGTGATGATGTGTTGTTCCTTGGATCATTCAGATCAGGCTGATAAGACAAGACCAAGACAAGGACAAGATGCATTTTTATAAATGACATACAATTATAACATCTTCATCAACTCATTAGTGTTATGCATTTGTGTGTATAAATGTTTCTCAGTACCTTCCAAATTAACTACTTGTCTTCTTCTTCTTCCTATAATCATTTCCTTTTGCCTGCTGCTGTTGTGGTGTGGAGTGCTGTGTTGTGTTGTGTAATGTGTAGAGTTAACTTCTGTTGATTGGGTTCTTATAGCTTGTACTATTTGTCCCTATCTCCAGTAGCTAATATGAGTTTAACTCATCATGTGTTTTATTGTTAGTCATGTTCAACATACAGAATTCCTGATGTGTAATTGTTACAAAATGTAATCCATACAAATCATGACAACAATACATTAGTAAGAGGTTGTTACATAAAGTACCTCCCCTAATCCACCTCTCTTCTTCTCATATCCATCTAATCATTCTTCTTCTTTGTCTTGCTAGCAGTGTACATCATGTCCATTCTGTTGGCGATCAACAATTGGCCATAGACCGAAGTTTTGTTTATGTTCCGGTCTGGACAGATCAACTAGGCTGTCTATCACAAAGGCTGTCTGTGAAGCGTAACCTTTTTGAAGCAATGCATTTATTAAGTGCTTTGTCTGAGTTAAATCTGACACCTGAATACAATTATTTTCTACCAAACCCTATTATTTCAATTCATAAAGAGGAAAGGAAAGATATAATCCTTCTCTCAGCTCCTTAGATTTCAAATAGGCAGAAATAAATACAATTTCAAGCGAGGTGGTGGTTCGTGTGCAGAACTGGTTTGTGTCTGCAGAAAGCATTTTAAAACAGTTTTGATAAAAGTGTCAAAGTGCGTTTGAAATTTCACCTCGTACAAGTTTTCTGTGATAGATAAGTGTAGTATGCACATAGTAAAGCTAACAGATGTAGTGAAGAACTTCAGAGTTTGCAGTTTTTGAGAAGTGCGAGATTGTTAGTTTGCCCGGGAAAGGCTCGGTGTAGCTCGAAGGTTGCATCGACCATTTCACACTTCAGAGATTTATTTTATAAGTAATACATTTTATTTTGACACAAAAAACACGGTATACTTCAGCTGCATACATGGGTAATACATTGATCTTCGGATTCACAAGCCCACCTCGAGTAGATGATCAAACTGCCGTTCTTTAATGTAAAGTACAGGTCACATTTGGCTTTCTGACCGTTCGTCAGGGCTAAATTGGAAGAAATGCGCGGGGTCTTAGAAATCAACGCTTGAGCGGGTCAAAGTTGTGTCATGTGACCGGCCCCTTCCAATCGTCTTAGCAGTTGGAGACGCTGTAATTCCTATTAATAGCCGACATATGTCCATCTCAAGTGTCAAGTTATGTTCAATTCTCAATGGTGCGGTTACTTGTATGTTGTTCTCTGTAGTTGGTGCGAAAATGTTGACGCACTGCAAATGATGGTTGGTGAATATGTCACAACAGCCAAGTGATTTACATGTTTTGAAAGAGGCTAAGGCGCTAAGCCAACCTTTTACAAGCTTCAGAAAGATGCAGTCGTAATTTTTTTAACCACATCATGAGAAGAGAAAAATTGCAACATGTGCCAACAGGATATATATATATATATATATATATATATATATATATATATATATATATATATATATATATATATATATATATATATATATATAGTGGAGTCTGGATAAGTAGAAGTCGCAGGGGCCGAAGGAATCTGTTCTACTTATCAGAAATTCTACTTATCTGCACACTGCACACATATTTACACTAATACATGTGTACCATGCAGTAGCATTGAGTAAACTAATTGTACCACTTAGGAAACACAGGTAGTGAACAAATAAATAGCAATGCAATATCAGAAATATTGAAATGTTTAGTTTTGAAAATTTCCAAATTAATTAAAGAAAACGTCTGTGATTTTGCTTTGCTTCTTGACTTGTGAAAAATGTCTTCCCATTGCCTGTTTAAAGGCACAAAATGGTGAGATTGCATCATCTGAACATCCATTCTGCATCATGTAAATGTCAATTTTGTCAATTGATGCCAAAATATCTGACTGCGATACAGGTTGTGCTTGCAGCCCACAGTGATCCTCATCATCAGAGGTAGGGCTGGAAGGGTCTGTTTGTTGAATGACTGGCATACATAGCCCTATAATATCAGTGCTTTAAAGAGTGGGACTAGTAGAAACATCATTGTCAATGTTCACAAACATCTCTGGATCAATCTTCAGCTCTTTATAAAATCTAGCAAATAATGGCCCCACTGAAATGTCAGTTACATTGCTCTCACTGCTCGCTGATGGTGTGGAATTCTCATTTACAGAGACATTTACTGCAGGTAAGAAGCCAGCCTGTCTAAAGCAGTTTGCAATAGTTGCTGGTAAGACTCTGTCCCATGAAAATTTTAGTATAAGAATAGCATCAAAAAGGGTTATCTTGAAATCATCACACATGAGGTCAGCATCCATATGGCCCACAAGTTTTGACAGCATTGTGGATCTGTAAAGAACGTTCAGATTTTGAATGATACCTTGATCACAAGGCTGAAGTGTTGATGTGGCATTAGGTGGCAGAAACAAAAGCTTTGTTGCCTTCAGATTGTTAATTTGTGTGTGGGCTGAACAATTGTCAACAATTAAAAGAACTTGTCTTTGTTTACACACCATTGAATAATCAAATTCTTGTAGCCACTCATTGACCAGTTCTGATGTCATCCATGTCTTTGAATTGGCTCTGTAATTCACACACAATTTTTTCAGGCCTTTGAAACAACGAGGATTTTTAAATTTTCCAATCACAAATAAAGGCCATTTTTCACTACCATCCATATTTGAACACACAACCACTGTTTTTCTTTCTTTTGATTTTTTCCCCCCATGACACTTTTAATTTTTGAAAGAAAATGTTTTATCAGGTAGCAATCTCCAAAATAATCAAGTTTCGTCTGCATTAAATACATCCGCAGAATTATATTTAGCTAAAGCAGGTCTGGGCACGTCTTCTATCCATGAGTGAGTCGTTGCTTCGTCGACTGACTGTTTCTCTCCACACACATTCTTGTAAGTGATGCAGTGTCGTTTTTTGAAACGACCCAACCAGCTAGCACTACAATTCCAGTCTGTCTGACCTCCAAGATGTGCAAATTCTTCTGCTTTCGCAATAATTAAAGGCCCATTTACTGGTACATTTGTGGATCTAATGACAGTGAACCATTTTAAAAGGGCAGCATCAACAAAATGGCACGCAGCAGTTCTCTAGTTCTCTGCCTATCACTGTCGATTTGACATTCGAAAAACAATTGTTTGTAGCGGTCTTTATGCTTTAAAATGCCGGAAAGTGTCGATGTTGGAATACCAAATTCTCTAGCTATATCCACTTTCTTCTTCCCACTATGTTCAACCTCTTCCAACAGCTCAATCTTTCTTTTTAAAGTCAAAGTTTTAAGCTTTCGTCCACTAGCAGCCATTGTTGACATGTAGCAACATATTGTGTGTGAGATTGTTCTCCGGGCTGCTAAATATACACATTCTTCCGCGAAACAATTTTTTTTTATGGGGGGGGGGGGGGGTGTGAAATGAACAGTTCGACTTAAATGTGGACATTTATATAGTCGGTAATTCGAAAATTCGAGTTAACCGAATTCGACTTATCCGGAATTTTTATACAAAGATAAAGAAGGATCTTGGCCGGGACCATGTCAATAACGTCGACTTAAGCGAAATTCTAGTTATCCGAGTTCGACTTAAGTGGACTCGACTCTCTCTCTCTCTCTCTCTCTCTCTCTATATATATATATATATATATATATATATATATATATATAGCTTGGGCGACCATGCCTCTGTCTTGCTGATCTACTTCCGTGCCATGTCAAAAGGCTGTCAAGTATCATCTCTCGCTGTCTACCCCCCATCTCTCTACTATCCAGCGCTGATTCAATGGCTTAAGGGTTTCTAGATTTCAGGAAATCCCTCTGAATGAGATCAAGATCAGACAATTAAGATATTCCGGCCTGATAAAGAGACACAGCTCCTTATTAAAGGATGTTCTAGAGGAACAAGTGGAGTGACAGTGCCCAAGTAAGACAGCGCGGACAACGTACAGAGGGTGTTGGAGGCTTACTACAACTGACTTTAAATGCGGAGAAGACACATATTGGTGATGAACGGTTTCTCAGCAATTAACTGATTAACTGACATTGGATGATTAACCGTCTTAAGCGACTTGCCGTATTTGTCATAGGCTTATGTATCCTCCGAAATGTTGTCCTTGCATTATAATACAACATGTCTGCTACCTTGACTTTTCAGTCCAAACTGCGACACACCCCTCTTCACGTTTTCCGCGATCCTTTTTTAATTTGACCTAACATGATTATTGTTTCGCACAGATTCTGTTAATTGTTATTAAGAACGAAAACAAACAGTACCACCTATTATATGAACAATACCAAAACTAGCAATGTATATGGTACCCATTTTAGAATTGGTTAACCTGCTAGCTCGGTCCGGTTAAATGATCCATCTCTGTGGGGATTCGTTCGTGTAACCAATAGACCGACAGGCAAACGTGCTAGCCACTGCGCTAATGCGCCTCCCCTTTATAAAATTTAGGTTTTGTATTTGTTGTTTCTCTTTACCTCTTCCCGCCTCTCTCTGCATCTCTGTCTGTCTGTCTGTCTGTCTGTCTGTCTGTCTGTATGTCTCTCTCTCTCTCTCTCTCTCTCTCTATATATATATATATATATATTATATATATATATATATATATATATATATATATATATATATATATATATATATATATATATATATATATATACTAGCTGACCCGGCCCGGCTTCGCCCAGACCCTGGTGGGGAGCATCTCATTTAATTCATATAAGTAGTCATATAAGTTCTCGTTCCCGTTACCGACTATCTGTCTGTCTGTCTGTCTGTCTGTCTGTCTATCTGTCTGTCTGTCTGTCTGACCCGGCCCGTCTTCGCCCAGACCCTGATGGGGAGCATCTCATTTAATTCATATAAGTAGTCATATAAGTTCCCGTTCCGACTATCTATCTGTCTGTCTGTCTGACCCGGCCCGGCATCGCCCAACTCCTGGTGGGGAGTATCTCATTTAATTCATATAAGTAGTCGTATAAGTTCCCGTTCCCGACTGTCTGTCTGTCTGTCTGTCTGTCTGTCTGTCTGTCTGTCTGTCTGTCTGTCTGTCTGTCTGTCTGTCTGTCTGTCTGTCTGTCTATCTATCTATCTATCTGTCTGTCTGTCTGACCCGGCCCAGCCCATGGTGGAGAGCATCTCATTTAAATTATATAAGTAGTCATATAAGATCCCATTCCCGACTATCTGTCTGACTGTCTGTCTGTCTTGGGTAAATGGAGGAGGGAGGAGGAAGAGGGAGGAAAGAGGAGGGAGGAGGAGGGAGGAGAAGGAGGAGTAGGGAGGAATAGGAGGGAGGAGGAGGGAGGAGTAGGGTGGAGGAGGAGGCGAGGAGGAGGGAGGAGGAAGAGGGAGAAGGAGGAGGAGGAGGAGGGAGGAGGAGGAATGTGAAGGGAGGAGGAGGGAGGAGGTAGAGGGAGGAGGAGGAGGGAGGCGGAGAGAGGAGGAGGAGGGAGGAGGAGGAATGTGAAGGAGGAGGAGGAGGAGGTGAGGAGGAGGAGGAGGAGGTAGAGGGAGGAGGAGGGAGGAGGCGGAGAGGGAGGAGGAGGAAGGAGGAGGGGGAGGAGGGAGGAGGAGGAAGGAGGAGGGAGGAGGGAGGAGTGATGAGGAGGAGGGAGGAGGTAGAAGGAGGAGGAGGAGGGAGGAGGAGTGAGGAGGAGGAAGGAGGAGGGGGAGGAGTAGGAGGAGGGAGGAAGAAGAAGGAGGAGGGAGGAGGAGGGATGAGGAGGAGGAGGGAGGAGGAGGAAGAGGGAGGAGGAGGAATGTGAAGGGAGGAGGAGGGATAGGGAGGAGGGGAAGAGGAAGAGGGTAGGAGAAAGAGTGGAGAGGAGGAGGGAGGAGCTAGAGGGAGGAGGAGGGAGGAGGAGGAGGAAGAGGGAGGAGGAGGGAGGAGAAGGAAGAAGGAGGAGGAAGAGGGAGGAGGAGGATGGAGGAGGGAGAGAAAGGAAGAGGGAGGAGGAGGAAGAGGGAGGAGGAGGAAGAGGGAGGAGGAGGATGGAGGAGGGAGAGGGAGGAGGGGAAGAGGAAGAGGGTAGGAGGAGGAGGGGAGAAGAAGGGAGAAGGAGGGAGGAGGAGGGGAGAGAAAGAGGGAGGAGGCAGAGGGAGAAGAAGGAAGGAGGAGGAGGAAGGAGGGAGAGGAAGGAGGGAGAATGAGGAGGGGAGGAAGGAAAGGGAGGTGGAAGAGGAGGAGGAGGGAGGAGGAAAGAGGTAGGGGAGGAGGAGGTAGAGGGTGGAGGAGGAGGAAGGAAAGGGAGGAGGAAGAGGAGGAGAAGGGAGGTGGAGGGAGGAGGAGGAGGGAGGAGGAGGAGGAAGAGGGAAAAGGGAGAAGGAGGAGGGAGGATGATGAAGGAGCAGGAGGCAGGAGGAGGAGGAGGGAGGCAGGAGGAGGAGGAGGGATGAGGAGGGAGAGGGAGAAGGAGGGAAGATGAGGGAGGAGGCGGAGGGAGTAGGAGGGAGTAGGATGTAGGAGGTGGGGAGAGGAAGAGGGAGAAGGAAGAGGGAGAAGGAGGAGGGAGGAGGCAGAGGGATGAGAGGGAGGAGGAAGAGGAGGAGGGTGGAGGGAGGAGGTAGAGGGAGGAGGAGGGAGGAGAAGAGAGGAGGAGAGAGTTCGCCATTCCGAATTCATACTCGTCTAGTTCTTCCCTTCTACACGACTGTAGATAACTTCCTTACACATAAAAAGATGAATTGTTATTGATATTGCCGTGGCATGGAGGAATATCAACAGCAGAGTTGATCCAAAAAACCAAAGACTGAGATCTACGGAGAGCCATGAACGCCTACGCCAGCCGGCACGGCACTTGATGATGATGATTGCCGTGTGACGATTCTGTGTAGTCGACGTCATTTTCTTCCCTTTCCCTAGCGTTTTGGTTCGGGGATTCTTTCATCAT